>PVJH01002522.1:0-166343 GCA_004026705.1 Nesogale talazaci | reverse complement strand
TTTCCTCAATGCAAGAACACTTTGCTCTATTAAATTGGCATTGCATGATGCTCAGCTTCCCAACACAATCACTGAAGACAGATGTGTGCATAAACAAAAGTGCTAAAGAAAGCGGATGGTGCCCAGCTATTGAAATATATAGTGTCTGGGGTCTTAAAGGTTTGAAGATAAACAAGAAGCCATCTAGCTCAGAAGCAACCAAACCCACATGGAATAAGCACACCAGCCTTTGTGATCACGAGGTTTCAAAGGGATCAAGTATCAGGTATCAAAGAACTAAAAATCTCATAAATGAGGGGGAGTACAGATTGGGGACCCAAAGCCCATCTGTAGGTGCAGTGACATCCCCTTAGAGAAGGGTGGTGGGGAGTAGAGTCAGTCAGTATATCAATGATGAAACATACAATTTTCCTCTAGTTCTTCAATGACACACACACACACACACACACACACCACACCACACACTATCATGATCCCAATTCTACCTTACAAATCTGATTATAACAGGATACGTATACTGGTAAAGATAGGAACCACCAGAAACAAAGGGAATCCAGAACAAATGAAACAGATGATCCTTCAGGACTAGTGGTGACATTGGTGATACTGGGAGGGTGGAGGGAAGATGAGGTAGAAATCAGGAACTGTTTATAAGGTTCTACATGTGACCCCCTTTCTGGGGTATAGACAAGAGGGAAGTGGGTGAAGGGAGACACTTGAACGTGTAAGATATGATGAAATAGAAATAATCCATAAATTCGCAAGGGCTCATAAGGGAGGGGCGGAGGGGGAGGGAGGGGGGAAATGAGGAGCTGATACCAAAGACTCAAGTAGAAAGCAAATGTTTTGAGAATGATGATGGCAATCAATGTACAAATGTGCTTGACATACATTGGATGAATGTATGGAGTATGATAAGAGTTGTCTAAGCCCCCTAAAAAAATGACTTGAAAGAAAAAAAAAACAAGTCTATTTCAGAAATGTAAATCCCTGGATTTGGGAAAAAATTCCCCCTAATGCTACAGAGGCTTCAGTAACCCCATGGTCATTCAGGGAGTGTTTCCATGACCCTTGACCCCTGAAAAGAATTCTAATTCTCTGCCTTATAGTTCCTCTTGCAGAAATATGTGACCTAAGACTCATGATAGGAGATGTCACCAAGTGAAGAATTTTAAGCAAAATGTTGGAGTTGGATTAGTTACTGGCTAGCAATACATCTCCATCTTTAGCACTGATAGACCCCGGCATGCCCTTGTGATCCAAAGGTTAAATTTGTATCCATGCACGTATATTATCTCAGATGCTTGAGAGGTTTAGGGAAAGTAAGTATCATGATACAGGATTAGATTACTGATATCAGGGACTCTCAAGCCTTGGAAAAAGACAGTAAGAGATTTGAGATAATCCATCACCAACATAAGGCAAACTGGGGAAACCAGAATGCCTTCTTGGAGACAAAAAGCGTTTTTTTTTGCCGATGGAGGGCAGAAATGTCTGAGAATGACATTGATGACTTACATGAGTGGCAGAACTCTAGAGAAGGAGCCAGGCTGGTGTCGTTGTTACACACTGAACTGTGATCTGCATGATGAGCAATTCAAAAATCACTAGCAGTTCCATGGGAGAAATGGCATACAACTTTGAGACTTGAAATGAAGGTACCCCAGTTCCAGTATTGCTAAAAAACTTTTATAGGCATGAATCTCGATTTCTTAAGCATTCTAAGACTCCAGAAGCTTGTTTTAACCTATTAGACGCTAGTTTCACTCTAATTTGAAGATGATGCAGAGGCTTTGGTAGTACAAAACAAGAACCCTATTGAGAGATATTTATCACCCCCTGTTCCTTGTGGTTATTGCACAAATTACTAAAGTTATGATACCTGTTCAGAGAAGAACTAGGTCTACTAAGGAAAATAACAGGATGAGAGTTAAAGGACTTTCAGAGTCTAGCAAACATGTACTGACAACAAGGGGAGTGTGAAATAGGATATTTCAAACCAAACATGAAAGACTTAATTGATAAGCAAGGTAGCAAAGGTTAACAAATGGTTAATAAAGAAACATTTGTCTAAGATATAATATTTAATACAGAATCAACAGCACTGGAAAACAGTGCTCCTGGGATTCAGGAAATTTCAGGAAATTTCAGGAAAGTAACTGAAGCAAATCGAAGCAAAAACCCAAATAATTCCACAATAATACATGGAAAAGCACAAGAAAGAGTCAGTACTATGGTAGGTATCAGACATAAAGTCAGAAAATCCAGTAGAGGATGGAATTCCATGGAATGAGCTGGACAATTATTCTTCTCACAAAAGCAAAATGGAATTGCCTGGTAAAAAGTCACCAGAATCAATTTTCCCAATGGTGGCTATTCTTTGGAGACAATAACTAATAGTAGCAGATGCAACGTGTCTTAAACTACTAAATATTCTGATAACTTAAGGATGCTTGGATCCTAAAATAGTAGAGACCTGTGTAGTACAACTTTCAGAATAAACATGGTATGCCATTGCTCTAAAGAGGATTAATGGGGGGAGGGGGAAGCAGTCAGACCAGGCAACAGGGAGGATGAGGGTCAGGTTTTACTCACATATCGCTATAGAAATGGTTAACAACCCACAATGTTTCCCCTACTGAGATAGATGGTCACCAATAAAGATATGCCCCATCCTATACAAAATTAGCAACAACAAGAAAAATAAATAGGGCATATTATCAGAAAGTTAAGGGCATATATGCAAATAAAAAGTCACTGTGTCAATGGCTGGATTAGATTTGAAACACTCTTGACTGAAGAAGAATCTGGCCATTCTTGAGAATGGATCTTACAAACATAGCTCGTTCTTTTTGGCTACATCTATTTATGCAAATATTAACATATTGGTTATATGGAGGTACAGAGACATTGCAACATTGTTAACAATGACCTAAAGCATTTCAATAGCTTCAGTGTTAGAATCAGAGTATAGGACAGATGCTTACTAAATTCCTGGTTCATTTCAACTCACAGTGGGTTCTCTTTGTCCATGAACTCACCAAAGGATCATTTGGATGAAGTTCCAGACTGTATAATTGGAACAGACCTATTTAGTAGTTGACAAGATGACAGAGAGTCTACATAAGTTTCCTGATCTGGGGGTGAAAGCTATCATAGTGCCGAAGGACACCTAGAGGTTTCTGAAACTACCCCTACCCTAAACAAAATTGAAAACCATGAACAATTTTGCATCAAAGCAAGGAAGGCAGAAACTGGGTCACCCGTCTCGAAGACAGCAGTGGTGGTTCCCAACATATCTTCATATACTCGCTCATTTACTCACTCACTCACTTACTCATTCACTCACTCACTTTCCAAATGCAATGTTGGTAGTTCAAAAGCACCATGGGCAAAAAAAAGGACACTTTCTACTCTCATGAAGAGTAAGTTCATAGGGTTGGTGTGAGTTGGAATTGATTCATTAAAAGTGAGTTGAGAAGCTTTTTACTGGCTTTGAACTTCCGATGTTGGGGTTAGCAGACCAATTCAAACCTCTACGATGTCAGGGGTCCTAATCACTCACTAGTATACTTTTGAAAAAGCCAGAACAATTTTAAGGATGGAAGTGAACCACCGAACTGATCAAGTTGAACTTCATTGCAGTGGCATTTTGCTAGAATATATGAACACAGTATCCGTTGCATAGTATATAGCCATTGAGCTGGCTGAGGTGTTCTTTTGCAGTATAGCCCTTGGGTTCTTTTCTTATCAGAGGAATGACCAGAAACAGTTCATTTTCCAACAGGACAAACAAGAGTATTATAGTCTTGACAAATAACTGGCTAAACCCTTACCCTGTCATGATATCTTCCAAAGAAGTTTGAATCATGGAAACATCCCATAGAACATTACACTGGTTCACTAAATTGGGAATATTATGCACAGAAGATGATATTGCTTCATGAAATTGAGGACATTATTTTAAATGAACCCAATAATCCAATAAAACTGTTGGAGGCTTTGGTAGAGGACAGGGACTCCTAAAATGCAGGGACCTGTCAGAGTAGAAGTCCTGATATCTTTATCTTGCCAAGACCTCCCCTTACTAAATGAGGGCACCATGCATTGCTCACCATTGAGACAGACCCACAATGCTTGCTGAACTGCTTTGGGTTCAGGCAGCAGAATATTTTACATTTGAAAAAATAGCCCTGATCCATTTATTGAGTGATGAGGAAAGCTGCCCAGAGTTAGGGGCCTGGGGGAAGAAATAATATTTTTGGCAGATCTGGGCTGTAGTGCAGGCAATCCTATGATTTGCTCCATAGGACCTGATGCTATTATCACAAGACAAGACACTTAGAAAGTTGGTGGCAAGTCCTAATTGGAAAGCAGAGTATAGACACCCCAGCCTCTAGAATAAGGACAAACTTGCAACAGTCCAAAATTTACCATTTAAAAAACAATCCCTGAATCCTAGAAATGCAGGGATGTGTGGATACTGGATACCAAATCATCATTATCTAGACATATGGACCTGATCTGGGTTTCAACATTTTCTGTATGTTTGTTCTTGTTGTTTCATTTATTCATATTCGGATGCATCTCAGATGCATATGGACCTGATCTGGGTTTCAACATTTTCTGTATGTTTGTTCTTGTTGTTTCATTTATTCATATTTGGATGCATCTCAGAGGTGTTATCAAGAGGGTGGAGATTGCTCTCTTGAAATTGTGTTATATGTTTTTCTGTGTTTTGGTTTGTCAAGCACAGGAGTGGTGAACCTGTAGACGGCAAGTGGAACAAGGGTTTCTGATGGGGGAGGTGGTGGTGGAGAAGTAAAAGGGAGATGATGTCAAGTTGTCCAGGAAGGAAAAGAATGTTTGGAAAACTCGTTGTAGTACTAACCTTACAATTCTACTTGCTGTGATTAAATTATGGAGTGCTATGATACAGGATGAATTAACTCCCAATTAATAATAAAATTTTTTTAAATCTAATGAGTAAAAATATAGAGTACACCCCCCTTTCTCTCATCATAACGATTGACTGCTAATCTATGTATAACATAAGACCTAAGAGTACCAATAGCGAGTTTGCACAGGTGATCTAAGTCCCATGATTTCTCTCCCCCATCATTCCCCAGCAAATCTACCTCAGCTCACCTGGGGCATGCCATGGAGAACTAGGTGGGGCATGACCAGCTGACAAGTCAGATTGTGATAAACTCCTGATGTGTTTCCTAGGTGAAGACAGATGGCAACTCTAATACACCTCAACTTGGGTCTGAACTAATGGTAAGGGACAGTTCTTTTACAGGGAAATCTTTGAGTGAAAGATTTAATGATTCAATCTTTGTAACCATAAGATTAACTTGATATTTAGAAATACATGGGAACTCAAAGAAAGTAGTCAATGATGAATCAAATTGGCCAGGAGCAGATGAGATTTATGGAGGTCTAGGTTCAAGGACAGCTAATGGAAAAATAGTTCCATGGTCTTCTGGCCATGAAGTATGAAGAACATTGAATCACACATTGACCCTGACCAAATAGCATTTCCAAGGGAGAGGCATTTAAACCCCAATAGGAGACACCAACCAGTTCTTCACATTAGTCACCTTCTGCCACTTATCACCCTGTCACTGGCACAATGTAGAAGAGAGGGGATAGTCCTTCCTAAAGGACTATGATTAGTTCCAGTACCCTTCTCCTTGCTGACACCTTTGAAATTCAGCACAACCTGTTTTATCTTCCCTTTGGATTGCTCATAACAAAAAACAAACGCATTGCCACCGAGTTGATCCTGATGCAAAAGGACCCTTTTGAAGTGAGTCTAAGCATACATTTCTTTATGGGGGCCGGCAGTCTCCTCTTTCTTCAAGAGCGGCAGGTGAGTTTGAACTGATCACCAAGCAGTTGGCAGTGCAATGGCTAACTCAAAGCCCCACCAGGATCCTTTGAATGTTAATCATTTGTTTAAATAACTATCTGGGCTTGAGAAAGATAATAGAGGCCAACAATTTGGGGCTGATGCCCTATGTATAACTCATTCCCACTTTGGGTGATTGGGGGGGGGGATATTTATATTGCACTTTCTATGGTAGAATACGTAACCCTTCCAGCACACAAGCAGGTGGAAAAAGTCCCTCATGATTCTTCAACCAAGCTGCACAAAGAGGGGGCACCACGGATGCTTACATTCTGTTTGGACAGGTTTTGAACCAGAATTTTCCTGTTGTATCCACACTGTTGCTGGTGAGTAATTGAGGCACTTTGACCGTGTGTCTCATGATGAAGTCACATGGATGAAAGACCCCTGGAGTGGCTGGTATCAGTGGGTGGAATTCTTATCCGTATACTAGTCCTTAAGACCTGGAGAGCCTTTAACACAGCTTGAAGAGTCTGTAAGGTAACCTGTGTGCCATTGGCTTATCTTTCTTTCCCGTCATGCTTTCCTCACCCCTCACAGATGTTGCGACAAGACCATTTACCAATGAATCAGCTGCAAACAAAATTCTGTCTCGCTGTCTGTTTCCCAGCTAATCTGCCTAATGCAAATTTTAAGATTCAGGACGTTCCCACTGACCTAATGTAATCACGTTCAGGAGAAAACATGAATTTATATCGTTGGTCATTTTCCACATCTGCAAAACCAGATGAACAGTACTGCTGCTTATTTGAAAGAAGTTTATCCTTTCTTGGCTCACAAGTGAGTTAACAGCAATCATTTCCACATTCTATGGCGATGCTTCACGGCTGTCTTTTCATAGCCTCAAAGATCATAGAATTAGGTCTTTGAATAAATCCCACAAATGCTTGTAATCTCACAGACACCCCCAAGAAAGTAAAATTGCTTTTTTTTTACATTATAAACGTGAAGTTCAGAAAGATTAGTTACCTTGTCTGCAGTGCATAGGTGGATTAGTGCTGAAATGGGGATCCCAAATCAGTTCTTAGTATAGTGTCTTCTTCTATTAATATTCTAACCTTCTCTGTCATTCAATAGTAGTCAAATCTAAATCAAATAAGTTATTTTAATAAGAAAGCACTACTGAATCCACCCATTTGAAGAACGGTTTGCTAAGCTTCTGTGTGTTTCTCTCAATATATCATTATGTGATGCATACATTCTCATGTAGAAAAAGGAAAACTGAAGCTGAGGTATTTTTTTGTTGAAAACATAAATGGAATCACTTGTCTTTTAAGGATACCTAAAATGTAATTACTGAAAATATTAGGAAATCCAATGTGATCTTGAATTTCCATGTATTTAAAATGGACTTTCAAACAATCAAGGTGATACATTATTTGTATTACAAGAGATGATATTTGTAAGGCTAACAAATTTCAATAGTCACAATATTTATCATCATATAAAATAGCTGAAATCAACTAAGCATTTTAGTCGCAATTTCTCCTCATTGTAACATTTTCTATTCTTAGTAACAATGAGAATATAAACCTTACATGCTGACAATATGTTCTTTGAACTTCAGCTAAGAAATGGGAATTGGGTGTGACTTATTTATAACTGAATTATCTGCTGACTACAAGCTATGCATCTTTATTTCCCCCAAAGCTAAGTGGATTAAGGGAATGTAATAAACATTGCTGATAAATAATCCTGTTCCAATCCACTTTCAGAGTTCATCACATTCTGACTTTATTATAAAGTGAGAAAAATATATAGCACACAGAAATTTGCATAATGTACAACCCTTGCTTAGTACCAAAAGAGAGAACACACAGAAAATAAAGGAAAAGACTGGACAATAAACTTTGGTAAGGAAAAAATGGATGCAAGGTAGAGGAATCAACTAGAAGCATGATTCTATCAAGCACTGCCCTCTAGGTGGCATGTGTTAGTCCGGGTAGACTAGAGGAACAGATTCATAGAAACATGGATATAAGGAGAAGGTTTATATACAAAAGGAATGGAACACTGAGAAAAGCATACCAACTCAGTCCAGTACAAAGTCCTAAGTCTGATATTAACCCATATGTCAGATACCAGTCTATAACATCTCCTTAGACTCATGAAGTCACAGGCCATGGGTGCAGGGGTTTTCTCAAGGCTCCTCGCTTTCAGGGCTCAGGGTCCATCAACAGCATCCAGTGGTGGCAGAAGCAACTCATCGCTGGCAGGGATCCCCATGTGGCCTCTCCAGCTTCAGAGGTCTGGCTCCATCATGGTAAAGCCATGTGTCTTCTCCTCCGGCTTCTGAGACACTACCCTCTTGTCTTGTCCATGATTCATCATCTCTGAGACTAACTCTCAACAACTGGGGAAGATAACTTCTGATCTTCACAAGGGAAATATGGCGAGATTTCCCAGAAGTCTCAGGGGAAAGCCATGCCCACACGGAGGCCTCATTTACTACTCAATGGCCATCTCCAGACTAAGAGGCTAGACTCCACCCCTACATCTCTATCATAAAATTACCATAAGCACATGACCGCCACATGGCATGAGAAAATATTTTCTTAAAAAACGTTTTTTTAAAAAAATATTGTATATTTTTTATAAATGAACATTCTCTTACAAAAATGAAAGCATCAGAAACATTAATATGGTATTCCCTTACTTCTACAATTCTGTGGCAATTTTTGTTTGCCAGCTGTGTGACTATAGGGGTTAGAATGAGTACAGCTCCATGCCAGGGCGGTGAGTTACCCTACCGCCTCTTGCCTATCAGTTTGTCCGACTGTGGTAGCTTGTGCACTCCTCTGTTGGTGAAGGATTTGTCACTAGTATTTCACCCAAAATGAACAGGTTTCAGCAGAGCTTCTAAACTAAAAAACATAAAGCATGGTGCATGGTGCCAGAGAAGTGGCCTCAGCATGAGCACCGTGTTGTCTGCGCGCCCAGTGGTGCCATCTCCCACTGGGAACTCTTCTTCAGCCCAAAGCAAGGGCCAACCTGACTTGAGCTCTCCCAAGATGGCAAAGAAGCTGAACTACGACCTGGAGAAAATTCAGAACAAAGAAGCCACCGAAATCATGCATCCCTATTTCCTTTCATTCATCGAAGCTTTCAAGAAGGCCCTGGACCTGGTCGTACAGGTGAAAGAGAAGGCCAGCAAACAAGTCAACAGCAAGAAATAGCCCCAGTGATGACTTCAAAACTAAAAAGAATGGAAGTTCCCCACAAACCTTTTGAAGCTCCCCTGTATATCTTTCACACAATTTTAACCTGGTCATTATTTGCAGGTTTTAGCCTTATTGACAACAATTACAAAAATCTGTTTGATAATGTACCTTTCCATGATCCAGGTGGTTTTTTCATCACCCCTACTCTCCACTTCCACTTCCTCTGTACTGACACTAGAAACCACTAATAAACTTTGATATCTATAAATAAAACATACAGCAGAGAATGCTTACAGAACTATTACACTTCATTGATTATAAACAAAAGGTATGTGTGTGTGGATCACAACCAACTATGGATAGTCTTGAAAGAAATGGGAATTTCAGAACATTCATTTTGCTTGTGCATTACCTGTACATCATCCATGAATAGTAGTGGAAGGGAAACAGAGAATACTGCCTGGAATTTAACTCAGAAAAATGTATGCATGAAGGTTGAATCATCTTACCATATGCAATATGCACATACAGAGCACATCGTCAGAAAAGCTGGGTTATACGAAGAAGGCATCAGGATTGCAGGAAAGCTTATAGACAACCTGCCTGTCACAAACGACACAGCCTGGCCTGCTGTAAAGGAGTAGGACTTGAAACACTCACTGCTGAAGATTACGGATTGGTACCTTCAGGATGTGAAAAAGTTGAAAGTCTTCACAGCTGGTTCCATAGACAACATGATGAGAAAAGGAGGAAATGTTGAGACTCTCAAGGACTTTGCAACTCTTGGAACCACAATCCTTGTCAAGAGATGGGAATGTATTGTTCTAGGAGGATCTTCTGCACAAACTCTTTGCAGAGTATGGAAAAGCAAGGATGTTCCTTTGAGGAGAGAAGTGCTTCTGACACAAAGCATGGCATTTCCATTTTCTCATATACGTATGAAGATGGACATGGAATAATGTTGACCCACAGACAAATGAAGACATTTGAACGATGGTGCTGGCCAAGAATATGAGAAGTACCAGGGACTGCTGAAAGAACAAACACTTCTGTCTTGGAAGAAGTATGTCCCTTAGTAGGAAACATGACAAGACTTCATTCTACCACTTAGGACTTGTTTTCATGAGAGAGTCCTAGCAGAGGGACATCATGGTTAGTGGAGAGCCAGTAATCATGACAAAGGTCCTCCATGGAAGGAATTGACACCGTGGATTCAATAATGGGCTCATTTGACAAATATGAGGATGGATCACGACCAGTCAGTGTGTGGTTCTGGTGTGCATCAGGTCCAGGGACCTACTTGCTATCAACTAACAATATCTATAACAACCACTTCACTATTCCATATAAAAAGAGGTTGTGTGGTTGGTAATAAGGAGATGTTGTGGTGCTGTTGCATTTATATTTGACTACTAAATGCAGTCAGGTCAAATGTCAAAACCTACTGTTCCCTTCTAGACAGAAATATGAAATTCTCACAGAGTTTCCATCTAGGAAGCTTGGTATAGAATTGAGTGATTTGGAAGGGCCTCTGTGGCTGTGGACATGGTTCACAAGAGTTGGCTGCACTACCTTATAAAAACAGTAAATTCATGTGTGCCTTTATAAAAGGACATTTCAGAGTTTGTAATACGTTACTCTGCATTATGAATTTCCCAAGTTAGGAAATAACATTAAATATTTCTTACATTTCTTCCAACATCAACTCTATTTATGGAAAATATAAAATCCCATGAAACTTCTGTTTGGAGAGTAGAGTTTGGAAAGTATATCTCCTGAAAGTGGTTCTACTTGCTGAAAATCAAGGACTGCAGCCTCCAGGAGGGGTTGTAAGCCAATGTATAGTGAACCAAAACCCGCATGGCTAGAACAATAGGCAACATCGTGAGAAATAGAAAACAGATAGGTTGGCAAGAATTTCATTTTGCTTAGACACACAATCAATAATCATAGAAACATCACTTAAAAAATTCAAGGGATGTATTGCATTGGGTGAATTTGTTCACACAAGACTTGTTTACAATTTCATGTAGTATGGATGGCACTTTGAGAAATTACATGTGAAAGACCCAAGTCATGGTATTCAATTTCCTCATGCACATATGAAAGATGAACAAAAACTGACAAAGAACACACTAAAAATTTATGCCATTGGCAAGAATACTGAAAGAACTGTGAACTGCCAAATGAGTAAACAAGTCTGTCTTTGAAGAGGTGCAACCAGAATGCTTCCTAGAATTGAGGATGGTGTAGCATTATCTCCCAGACTTTGGACACAGTATCAAGAGAGACCAGTCCCTGAAAAGGACACCGTACTAGGTAAATTAGAGGGTCAATGCAAAAGAGGGAAGGCCTTGCTGAGATGGATTGACGTAGTGGCTACAACAGTGGGTTCAAACGTAACAATTATGTTGATGCTGCATTTCTGGCCAGTGTTCCATTCTGTTAAGCAGAAGGGGAGAATTGATTCACTACACCTAATGACATCAATGAACTACAAAATCTTGGAAATCAACTGTTTCAATTTTTATATACTGAAAACCAAACCAAACTCACTGCCATGAACTCACGGAGAGTCCATAGGGCAAGGTGGAATTGCCCTGTGGATTTCTGAGGCTGTATTTCTTTGCAGGGCTAGAAAGCCTCATCTCTCTCCCTCAAAGCAACTTGTGGTTTCAAACTGCTGGCTTCACAACTAGCAACTCAATATGTAACCATTATGCCACCAGGGTAAAATAACACTAGGGTTGATATCACACAGTTACTGGCTTAGCTAGTTACCAAAGGATTCAACTCTTACCAAAATGCTACTTTCATTTCACGTCTATAAAATGAATCTAGTACAAAATTTATAGAAACATATGCTAGGGGAGTGATGCCTAAAAAATAATAAAAACAAAACAAAACAGAAACATACACTAGGAAGAACTTAGACGATGAAACACCAATAGGGTTAGCATTGGTTTAAATAAGTTACAGAAAAATGTCTTGTTGGATCTAATGTATATATTTCCTAGGTTATACTTTAATATAAATTCTGTATATTTTACGGTGCTGTGGATTTTCTGGATTTGTCTGCGAAAAAAAAATTGCAACAATTTGGTGATTCATCTTCTTTTATACCTGCTGAAATCTTTATGTAATTAGATGGATGCTTTATGGAGAAGGTAAAGGATACATTATCAGTTGGATGTCTACAGTATGCCAAACATTTCACATACAATAAGTTTTTGTTTTGCCTGTTCTCTAGAGTTTACAAAACAAACGACACTGTTAGATATGTTTCCAAAAGGCTGAAAATGAAAGTGAGGTATCAATGAAGATGTCCTAGGGCCCACGGACAATTGGTAAAGAATCACAATTTCAATGCAATTTTGTTTAAGCAATTAATTCTTCAGCAATGTACAATTACTTTATAGAGTGGGTATAGCATCAAATATTACAAATCTCAAAATATTTTATAAACCATAAACTTCTATTAATACAAATTCCTATGATGTGTCACAGTGAATAACAACTATATCCTACTGTTTTTTCTTAATTTTCAAGTGTGCCAGTAAGATACATTATAGACAAATAGAACCAACTGGAGAAAATGAAAACAAAAATTCATGAAAATCATACTTTTGGGGGATGGGAGTTGTTCTAAAGGTTTCATATTACTTTTACAGCTACAACCTAAATTTTTATCATACTTGCTGATTGAACTTGTGTGAAACTGCGTGTTTAATGAAAAATGCACGATTTATGGCAGTCAAAATTGCTTTAGAAAATAAGAATGCAATTTCATTTATTAAAGGCCATTAATGGGCTATAATCAAGGCAGCAACTGCGAGGCAAATAAATAAACAATTATCTGTTTTATTTGAAGTTTAAGCAGAGAATAACCTAGCCTCTTTTTTTCCCCCTTTCCCTTATCTGTTGTGGCCTCTACTCAACTCAATAATGGAAAAGCAGGGTATAAATTGAATGTTTGAGTATCAAATTATATTTAAATACCCTGGACAGGTATGTGCTTACCTTCCACTTTAAATTCTGTCTACATCTTCACTTTTATTCTATATTCCCCTAAAGCAGACATTTCCTGATTACAATGTGGTAACTCTCCCCTTATCCAGAAGGTTCATTTTGTCTGAAGTTCCTGAAAAAGGCCTCAGAGAAGGCAGAAATATCTACCTAGAGCAATGTGTTAGGTTCTTCGGGATTCCTGGGCAACACAAATGTCTTTTTAAATAGGCAATTCTTTTAAAGCTTAGTTATCTGACGTCTCAGCCTGTAATCAAACCAGAAAAGGTCAAAACCTGTCTAAGGCAGGTAAACTATAATCAGAGATGATGGTTGACCATCTGATATTGCACCACCCCCAAAGCAGGATCATAGATTGTCCAGAATCACAAAGAAAGGGCTGAAAGATGGGGAAGACTTTGGGGAAATGTCTGGCTAAGTATTGCATTTAGCAGTACTTTTTCTTTCTTTCTTTCTTTCTTTCTTTCTTTCTTTCTTTCTTTCTTTCTCAAATATGGTTAAATTCAAATAGCTGTCAAAGCTGTGAGGTTTACTTGTGTGTCAT
The DNA here is from genome assembly GCA_004026705.1 of Nesogale talazaci. Taxonomy (NCBI): domain Eukaryota; kingdom Metazoa; phylum Chordata; class Mammalia; order Afrosoricida; family Tenrecidae; genus Nesogale; species Nesogale talazaci. The sequence continues at coordinate 152,698 of PVJH01002522.1, read as the reverse complement.
GGTGTGTGTGTGTGTGTGTGTGTGTGTGTGTGTGTGTGTGTGTGTGTGTGTGTGTTGATTGACAATGTATATGCAAAGCCAGTACCAAAGGGTCTAAATAAAGGAAACAGGAGGCAATAGTAAGAGGGGAGACTAAGAATTTGGGTGACTTGAAAGAGAATAAAGGGTGAGTTGCCCAGAGTGGCCATATGTCTGACTCCATATAGTCCTCTGGGCTTTTTTTAGTGTTAACTGCCAGCCCTACAGACACACGACATTACCATGCAGTGTCATTCGGTTCCTTATGTGTTGCTGAATTAAAGAGACTGCAGGGTGTGGTGTGGCTACAAGGATGAAAGAAGAGAGTATAGAGACAGAAAAGTTAAAAGAGAATTAATGTGTCATTGCCCTGGATCATGCTAGGCACTTTTAACTCTAGGTCTTTGTACGTTTCATGATCATATTCTACGTTGTCTTTAAGATCTCGCCTTCGACATTTTCTGTGATGCTCTTTGACTTCCTCCTTTCTTCCATTTGGCCTTAGCTCCAGTAGAGGGGGTGTCTCTTTTACCACTCTGATCTTTTGTTTCTTTCCAGTCCTTTTAATGACCTTTTTGCTTTCTTCATGTATGATGCACTTGATGTCATTCCCCAGCTCATCAAATCTTCTGAAATTAGTGTCTAATGCCTCAAATCTGTTCTTGAGATGTTCTGTAAATTTGGGCTGGATATACTCAAAATTGCATTTTGGCTTTCCAGATTTGTTTAATTTTCTTCAGATTCACCTGAACGTACATGTGAGCAATCGATGGTCTAGTCCACAGTCATCCCCAGACTGGTTTCAGCTGCTGATAGGGACTCTACTTTGCAAAGGCATCTCCTCCTCAGTCTGATTTTGAATGCTTCTGACCTGGAGGGCTTATCTGGACATTCCCCTTCTACTCACTAGGTTTTTAGTCACTGACACTGTTTCAAAGCTAGCCATAGAGCTTTCAGTGGCTAATTTCTTGAAAGTGAACAGTCTAATTCTTTTTCATACTTGCTTCTGACTCTGAAACCTCTCATGAAACCTGTTCCCTTTGGGTGACCTTACTCTTATTAGAAATGCTGGCAACAGCCCTCAACATCACCACTCCACACAAAACACTTCCAAATGGGAAGCTAACATCCCAGGCGTGGATGTATATTGTAGACAAATTATTGTTACATACCCTGTGAACTGAGGAGCCTGAGATGGTATGAACAACCAACCTTGTAGACTATAAACAGAAAGGCTTAAGGTTCAAGCCCACCTCGAAGTGCCTTGAAAGACCTGATAATGCACTTCAGTAGCAAAGTAGCAAAGTAGCAAAGTCAGCTACTAGAAACCCACAGTTCTTTTCTGACAGACCTGGGGTTTTCGTGAGTTGGAATACATTTGACAGAACTGGTCATGCTAAAAAGTGGCAGTGCTCCCATGAAATGTGAGCATGCTCTGGCCACGAAAGTTTCAATCATCTGTCATGATGAACTGACGTTTGTCTCTTCCCATTGTATCCTGGTCCTTTTCTAATAACCTGGAGAGCATTACATGTAGCAAAATAAAATGGAAAGTTTCCTGGGACTAGAAGATGAATACGTAATGAAGTTAGCAGTATAAAATAGACTTCTCATCACCATATATAATCAGCTATATGTGTATGTATTTATCTTTGGAAATAGAAGCATCATAATATTCCATGACATTCCAATAACTGTATAATTACCTATAATGAAGCAGTAACTTAAAAAATCTCTACTGTAGTCAAACTTCTGCTATTGTTCTCATAGGTATAATGACTCTCTGAGCAGCCAGATTTCTTCATCAAGCCAAACAGTGCATTAGGGCAGTCTATAATCTATTCAAAATTATCAATGATATACAAAATTTTAAAAATACACAAACAAACAAAATGTTCCTGCCAGAAAACTTCCCAGATCTTTTGAATGATGTGGTTGAGAATGTACGGGGAGCAGCTGTGGAGAGGTCTAGTTGCAGTGTAAAGTTTTGCATTAATTCCACATTTGACTTGTGTATAATACATATAGTCAATTTTTCTTCATTTGTTATAATGAGAGTCCTAGCATTATCTATGTTATTGGTCTGAAAAGAACTGTGGACTAAGATCAAAAAGATCCATGCCTGAGACACTTTGCTTCTTGCTTGTGAGTCATTGATCAACTCAACCCTTTGGATTTAGTTGTCTCCTCTTTAGATTTTTGCTATCTGTCTTGTCTAATGCTGTGTTGAGAAGGATCACAATAAAATAATGAATTGGATGTGTGCTGGATTTTATTAAAAATGCACACAGGTATCGTGCATATTATAGTTGTAGATCAAATTTGTATTGAATATGGTAAATAGCTGACAAGAGTCTAGTATTGACTAGGAGCTAAAAGTGAAACCTATGAATTAGTCTCTCTCATTAAAAACAAATTGACTCCACAACTTATGAGATGAATAATTCCTAGAAATGTCATGTAACTTCTCTGTGCTTCTGTGTTCTTACTCATAAGGCAAAGAAAGAGTTGTTTGCTCAGGTTGTTGCAAGGATTGAATGACACATTTTATGTGAAGATCAACACATGCATGTTCTAGTCCGAGTAGTCAAAGTTACTATTGCACTTTTCTGGAGTTGGAATGAAAGTGATGAAAGGAGCTTTAGAAGGGTGAAGAGTCATGGGTGATTTACTAGCTTGTGAATATCTATGTGGGCAATGGTTATTTTACATGTACACAAATCATTTTACTTAACTGCTGATTTCTGAAGGCACAAGGAAACTTAGAACTGCTTTGGAGATTGTCTAAGAATATGGAGAGCCACTCTTCTTAAAATTCTATTTTACTCCATCTGCTCTTGCTGTCTAAGAGGCAACAGAAATATGGAAAGCAACAAAGACTGGGGGAAGCATATATGAAGATTTATATGAAGATTATAAAAAAGGCTAGAGTATGCCCATCACTTTTTGGATTCTATTTATGAAATATACTTTGACAATTGAACAAAAAGCAGATAATGTTCTTTTATCTGTCTGAATCATTCTCTCCTCCTTTCCCTGTCTGAAACCACAGGTTTCTTCCAGTCAAGCTGGTCCAAAGCTCTGTGTGCTTACAGTGCATCCTTCCACATCTCTAACACTGCAATCATCCATTTACACATTGATTTCCCTTTTCAGAAAATAAGTTCTTCAGCAAGAAAGATCATAGGCATTATTATACCTTTAGAGTTGATGCAGTCCCGATAACTACTATCAAGTAAATTTGGACTCATAGTAACGTGGAGTAGAAATGTGCCCTGTGAGTTTCTAAGACAATAATTCTCTGTGGGAGTAGAAAGCCCCATCTTTCTCCCATGGAGCAGATGCTAGTTTTGAACTGCTTATCTTGTAGTTAGCAACTCACCTTGGAACCACTATCTTACAAGGACTCATTGGCTCATTGCCTGACATACATTAAAAACCCTGGCATCAAGTGGATTCTGACTTAGAATGACCTTGGACAGAGTTGCCAGTACTAAAATTCCTTAAGGAAGCAAGTAGGCTCATCTTTATTAAAGATTTCCTGATGCTGATTGAGTGTGCAGCCCTGACATAGCAGTTAATAACCAATACTTAGTGGAGAGTGCCACCGGGTCATGCATGAAACACTCAATACTTATCAAAATGGACCAAACTATTTTTCTCCTTGTTTATGTAGTATCCTGTCTAAAATGTTAAATCACTTTAGAAAGAACTTCAAAATCCACTCAATAATATGTTGATCAAATGGATTACATATAACGTTCTAACAGACATTTATTTCCTCATGACACAAGATAGGTAAACATCTGCTTACCTGAAGATTACTTAAAAAAGGAAAAGAAATGAAATGAAATGGGTCTGCATTCCACTCAACTACTCCAAGAGGTCTTAACTTCTTATAAGTTTTGTTAAACAAGTTATTTGATATTGACTTAAAATTATAACACACTTAAAAGAATCCATTTCTGTTGGTTAACTTCCAGTGTCTCACACTGATAGAATGCCTGTGTCTTTCTAACTGCCTGCTTTGAACAATTGTCCTGAAGCCAAGTTTCAGAAGGCATGCAACTGGAGTTCTTTATTAACTAATTATATGCCTTATTCAGAAGAGGCTCTTCTTGCTAAGAAAAGGTGTCCTCCCCCGTTATAATGGTGCCAAACTGGAAAAAGCCTTTTACTTCTTTCTACTATGTTTCCCTGATTCTAGAGTTCAATCAGAATAAAATTTTCACCAAAGTAGGAAAGACTTGCAGCTCCTAAAATATTTTCCAGAGATTTGTGCAGACATCCCTAAAGCCACAGACTGGCAATTTTATCATTTGTAATTATACAAATTTATTATTTATGCCTTACCCACTAACGATAATATTTATGCATATAAAGTTATGTGTCCAAACTTAGCCATCATAAAGCATTTCCCCTTGGGGCGGTGGAGGGTAGAGAATACTAGTATTGAACCTTTCAATAGTCATCATAATGAATTTGCCCTGCAGGGGGTTGGGGAAGGGGGAGGAATAGGGAATAGGTTTGAACTTCCCAAGAAAAATAACCCTTCTATGGCAAGTGACTTTTACTAATATCATGGTATTGACTGTGGTCATATATACATGCAGATTCATCTTTCTACCTCTAGCCTCATATTTCATAAAATTTCATAATGAAATGATTATTATTTCCTCCTTAAAATGTGCATAATCTACATAAAACAATGACACACACTTCAGTATATTTTATATGATGGGGCTTTAAAAAATTCATGAAAAATTCCATTATCTTTCAATTTTGTTCTCCACAAATTCTTGAAGCCATGTCATAGAATGCATATAGGAATAAGATGTGATCTTATATTACTGAATATAGAAAGGCATACAGTTAAAACTAAGAAAGAAATGCATATGTTTAACTGAAAATATCATTTCATGTGTGTAATTGTGTGTTCACTTTGTTTATATGTTTGTAATATGTTCACATATTTCATTGTGTTTATGTATGTACATATTTTATATATATACACCTATGTAATAAAGGTAGAAGAAGTCAGAATACTGGGATCATAAAGGGGAAATTCAATAACATTACAAGATAAAGTATAAGGTGCTCCTCATCCTTGTCTGGGTAAGAAGAATAACAGGATTGTGTGCATCTATATTCCCTGAACCAGAGACTCATGGGTGCCTCTGGAACTATTTAAATATTTTGCATTCACACTCCTGTGTGCACTAAATAGCCTTTGATGCTTATACAAAATAGAACACACTTTCCCTCCCTAAATAATGCACCAGTGATTTCATTAAACTTGTTATTATTGAAAATTGTATTGTAAGAAATTCACTAGCCAATCACCTTCCAAACCATTCAATTTGCTTATGTCCATCCGAATTCAAGGCTCGCTGTGCAGCTGTGTTTAAGACTGTGTAATGACTTTAAATCTAGGACACAGACTCTTTTTGCATGTCCAATCGATTTGTAAGGAATCTGATCCTGTGCTAATAGGGCTGTGTGCATTAAAATTCATTCTTTGAAAATTCTATCTGACTTCGATGCTGCCTACAGCCTTCAAACTCTATCAACGTGGTTTTCCCTCTACAGCACACTCTACAAATGTGTGCGTGTGTGTTTCTTTTCTCCGTTCCTCAGAAAGGAGATTGCTCTTTTCAAACTAGAAAATATTCACACATTGAGGTTTGAATTCTTAAATGTGTATGTTCTGATCTTAAAGTATCAAATTCATATTTCTAAAGTGCATTTCCCCAACTTCTAAGAAGTTCCATGTGAAAGCTATGCACCCTTACTAAACTTAGAATAATGTTTCTACACAAGGCACTCTACCAGAAGTTTTACTTTCAATGTAAAACCTGCTTGAAATAACATTAACAACCAAATTATAATCAAAATAAATAAATAAGACAGTAAGCTGGGAGACTAAGGTCGTAAGGGAACATAAAGTAAAGCAAGACTATGCAGTCTCTGAAGAAATTATTTTACTTATTATCTCTCCATTAGTTAACTCCTTGAAAATCCTAAGTCTCAATTATTTTCATAAACTGTTTCCCAATGTTATTACTTTCTTGGTTCTGTAATATTATGTTATAATTACACAGTCCTTATTTTTTATGTCATGGTAATAATCAATAGATTAATGCAATGTTATAAATGCTGCATACAATTACAGTATGTTGTTCTACTTTGTTTTCACAATGCTCTGCTGCAATATTAAAACTTCATAAACTAATGTTTGGCTTACAGCTATTCAAATCACAACAGAGAATGAAGCATAAAAATGTCATGACATAATTATCATACATCATGAAATGAGTACTATAATTGTCATGTCCTGGTTAAACATATTTGTGAAGAAGCTAAGATACTCTATGTAACTACTTGGATAACATAAAAATTTCATATGATTCAGTTCACTCAGATCCCGTTCTACCAGACCTTCAATGGTGTGACCTCAGTACTAAAAGAGTGACCTTTCTTTTTTGTTCAGTGAGAGACATGAAAGATGTCAGTATCACTAAAGGTGGAAGCACTAGATGATCGAGTTTAAAAAGAAAAAAAAAAACAGCCAAAAATCAACCCCATACTGTAAAGTCTTGGAAGACAGAAACTAAATTTTATTTTAGACCACCAAACACAGGGTTGTGCAGTGTTGGAGCAGTTTTTTTTAAATGGAAGTCATTGAATTGATTCAATTATATAACACATCACCTTGCTTGAAGTAACTAAGTCAACAGTTCCAGGTTTTCAGCCATGAGGTATAAAGACAAGACTGGTGCCTACTCTCTTGTTAGAAATGCAAGTTTGTGAGGGAGAAAGACAAAGAATAAGTATATGCTAAATTAAACAATATCAATTATGCTTTTCCTAAGTTAGCAAAAATATTCCTTTGTCTGTGTACAACAGTTACGGACAAAGGTATCAAGTGTTTAAAGACTAAGAAAATAAGGCATTGTGGGGTTATATAAAAGAGCAGGCGGTTTGAAAATTCCAATCCAAGACACAGAAAACTTAAGAATTTGGGATTTCCACAGACTTGCATTTTTGTGATCCTCTTTGCCTTCTCCCAATTCACATACTCTTCTGACTGGACGAGTCTATAGGAATAAATAAATCTGGGCAAGAAAGAGCCCAGCATTGCTTCCCTTCAGCTGCTTCCTGTCAAAGCTGCCAGGCATCTTCAGACCACCATCCTCTGTAAGGATGGCATCCAGGTCACCAATCACACAGCACTACATGAGGAATGACAACCAGAAGTAGATCATGGCAGACATCTTCACGAATATTTTGAATTAGCAAAACCACTTCCTAGATCGTCTATTCTTTAGGATGATGTAGAATACAAAACCATTTAAACACACTCTAGGTAAGTTTCTCCATTTCTTCAAATATACTGGTCATCAATATTTGTGATGCCTTACCTCATCTTAAAATTCTGCACTCATAAGAGCTGGGTTCATTTCTTATTAGCTTTCCATGATTTTTTCTTTATTTTTATTACCAACGTTTGGTAAATACCCTTTGGTTTGTAGGTGACCGAGATCATACTCATGTGTTTATGTTCTGTCCAGCATGTAGAAACATGACTGTGTCTCAGAATATGGAAGCCTGCCTGGGCATTATTTCGGTAACTCAGTGTGTGTGTGGAGGGGGGGGGGGGCTGAAGAATGTATTTTAATGTGTCCTAGGAACTGACCTGTAAATGCCTATTCAGGAACTGAGAATGGACTTTAGTTAGAAAAAAGACAGGCAATTTACCCAGAGAATTCAGGAGGGAATTCCCTAAAGAATACCAAATCATCACAAAGGATTCAATTATTGAAACTAGAAACTGCTTTTCCTTTGGGGTATAAATTGTGATATATGAACCAATCAGATACAGTTAATAAAATATGATGTTATTATGTAACTTCAGAAATATTTCCCTTCATAGAGAGATAGCTCCTCTTTCCTTGCTTCTGATATCTTGTGAAGGATTTGGGGACCAGCTTGTGTAGAGTTGTCTATATAGTGAGGCTTGGTAAACCCAATTCTTCCCCAGTCACCAGTTAAAAAGGTCCTGGTTTGGTAACCTCTATCATCTAACCCCTGAAATCCATAGGATGTTTCACTGCCTGGTCAGATTAAAAACATAATAGACCGCACCAATGTTTTATACAGAAATTCCTGCATTATCATGAAGCACAGATACTTTATATTCAAAGGAAGAGGGTTATGAGGAGAAGAGTTATAAATGTTCCCTGTAGACCCAATAGACGAAACATCATTTTTCTATTCTCATCACACGTGGTTATAAAGATGGTTTGGTTTTGGATGGCATTTACTTAATTACTTGTCTGAAAGGTGGGTCACAGATACTTTGGCTCTAAGAGGTCCTCATATACAGGTAAAAATACACATGCTCATTGTTCCCAGACCTGACTTGACCATATCAGGCTAAAGTTAAAGAAGTCGGTTGAACTGTAAAAGAGAAGACTGTAGACTTGCTGTCCAAGTGAGAGGCTGCCTGTACACAAAGAGCAGTACCGATATTACCATGCCAAGGATCCCTGCGTCCCTTTGTCTTTTATGAGAACTCTGCCAACATCACGTTTTCTTTGGAAGTCTTCAGAAGGTTGCATGCCACTTACCTGAAAGAAAGAACAAGAGCAAAAGAACATTTAGACATCATCTCATGGAGCATTTGTTGATTGCAGTGTTCAAGAAAAAAATCAAAACAAGCAAACAAGGAAAAGACCCTTTTGAGGCATGTCCTTAACATAGCAAATAAATACTGAAGTTTGGTCAATCAAATTCTGCTTTCTCATCCCAACATCATCGCTGATCTTCAAAAACCCGACTGGTTATTGCTAGCTTTCACTATAAGAGAACATCATTTAGATGTCTTCCCAAGACCACATTTCTCTGTGCTAAGATTTCCCATCCAATGAAGAGCCATGCTTTAAACTAATGCAACAAAAGAATGAATCGCCTGGTCACATCATGTATTTAGTCATTCATTCATTCATTTTCTGTTCATTCTCTAAATATAATTGGCCTTTTATGAACAAGGAATATGGCTCAGTCTGGAAGGTCATGTGTCAAAATGGGCAGGATTCAGTAGACCCTTCCCCGTCTCCAAGACCAAACTCGAATATCTAACTCAGAAAAGAGTTCATTTTCTCTGGTCATTTTTATTTGAAGCTGGCTACATTAGTGCAAAGACATATTTTCTAGGCAGAGGTCTGGAAACAGAACAGGTCTGGAACTCTCAGGGACAAAAAAGCAGGCAGCACTGCAGCAAGATAAGAAGTCTCAGGAAGGTCTTGCACTGTTTAAACAATAGAAAGCCACGTCCACTTCCTAGCAAGTCCCCCCCCCCCCCCCCCCCCCCCCCCCCCCCCCCCCCCCCCCCCCCCCCCCCCCCCCCCCGTCAGCTCAGCTGCTGATGGCCTCTTCCCCTGGCACCTCTCAGCAGGGCATGTGAAGGTCCTCAGCTTAAGGGGACTTTGACTCTCCTTCCCTCCCCATGAAAATTTCCATTTCTTCTAGTTCTTGACCTCTAATTACCACCATGTCCTTCACATGGGGAACCAAAATGAATTAAGCTGGGTAATCCGACATTCAAACCAGGGAGGGGGGGGCGGTGCGGGGAATGGGGAAGCAAAGCAAAACAAAACAGCTCCTGCTTCTGGTGAAAGCCCTATTGGTGCCCTTGGTGATTTCTATGCTGGCACCTCCTATTGACCACTGAATATTACGGAATTGTGTTCTACCTTAAGGTCCACAATGAACAAGGGAAGCTCTTGGCTTCCCTCCCACCTACTCTGGGAACAAGGGCAGAATGCCTTTCAGTGGGCATGTGACAAATGAAGCAGTTATCAATGTACAATAGAAATTACTAGAGCTATCATAGAAGGGTGTGAGACAAGCAAAACCACATTATTGTCCCTTCATGTAGCTGTTGTTTGGGTGGAAGCTGAGCAAATGTACTCTACTCGAGTAAATGAAAACGATTAGATGGGAAGTGTTGAGAGAGGCAACCGCTAGCATGGCCGCATTTAGACAGGCAGCAAGATGCTGAAGAAGAACTTTCTGGCAGTGCTAGTGGGGGACTTAGGTGGGGGAGATGTGTCTTCTCAATTTCATCTTTGCAGGTGTTTATCTCATTCACTTGATTTTGAATTCCCTTCATGATCTTAAAAAATGGATATTACTGCAAAGATATGAAACAAAATCTTTTTGTAACATTTGAAGCAATTTTGCTTCACTACATCTTAAGAGTCACTACATCTTAAGAGCGTTCTAGGACACTGTGTAAATAAATATAAGATGCCTTTCCACTATCTATACTTACATTCAATTTGACCAAGGGTCAATGGATGACTTTTGACAATCCCTATTTAAACAAATGAGCATATCTGCATCTATGAACCAGGATTAAATCACATTGTGATGAAGAAAACTAAACTGCAGAATGTCCAGAAGATTGTTCGTGTTTCTCTTCAATGCTTATGTAGGAGTTCCAACAGAGGCCTCTGTGGCATATATCTAAATATTTGGATCTGATGGGTCAAGTAAAATAAATAAAACTATTAGCAAGGCATCGTCTACTCCTACCTTGAAAATAGATCATTGTCAATGATCTGTAACTCTAGTGAAAAACTTAGAATTCTAAGATGACTGGGAGTCAGAAACCAGAAGACGGTATCACAGGATAGCTAGTCCTAGCACGTCCATCTTTATTTTCTTCCATACATGACCCCACTGTGGACTTGAATAGATTCTGCACCCCCAGATCACACATTCAGGCATAATCTACCCTCATGGGAAGTCTTATCCCTTGACCACTTTTCTGACTAAGAGATAGATAGAGCAATAGACGAAGAGATGTGGGCTCGAGCTCTGAACAGGCCCTGTAAGCACGCCCAGCACTCCTTGAGCAAAAAAAGAAAAAAAAAAAGAAATTGAAGGCTTACAAATCTAACCACAGGTACACAAAAGTAGTACAGGCCTTGGGTAGACATATCTCCTGAATCCTGAATAGCCAAAATCACTCAGTTCTTGAAGAAGAGTTTCATGTTGATGTGTGAGTGGTCATGCTCTACAAAGCAGAAGTGGCATCGAGGGCTAAGGAGTATACAGATCCTTGGAGTCTGGGCTAGCATCCACAATGGAGATGGAAATGAGATATTCCCAAAATAACCAAGGTTGTGATTGTCTTTCAAGTGGATATTGAACCTCACCCTTAGGAAGCTCACTACCACACATTCTAATTGCATCCCTCCTGCCTCCTCCTTTGTTGCCATGTTTTTGTCCTTGCCCCCTTCTGGTGTTGTAATTCTCCTTTTTTCAATAGCAATGTTGTCATGGGTAGAGAGCATAATGAGGCAGCTGTTAACAGTTGAAATGAAACAACAAAGCAATTTAAAGCACAAAGTCATTTCCAGGGAACCTTGGGATATGGAGAAGAATGTACAAAAATTAAAACTTGGCCAAGCATCTTTGGCAGAAGTGACATAGGATCCTCCATCATCACCTGGGGCCCAGGCTTCCCGGCAAGACCCCTAGGAGAACTCCAGGCCACAGTCTAAGAAGCAAACAGATCAATGTTGGTTCAGGACCAGCATCCCGGGAAGTGGTTTTCAAGGGAAAGCTCCCACTGGGATTTCCCCATAAACCACCATCATAAATAAATAATAGTATGTACCTGAAGCATCCTGAAGAGAGTTTAATCAAAGCTCAGGTATTATGAACTCGGATTTGTTTTGATTTGCCTCATGCTCCACTTTTTCTTTTCATGATAATGAAACAAAAGCTTTTGTAAGAAATGGTTAAATGAAGACCTGCTCCCTCCAGTAAACACCATTCATGCTTCCTCCCAAAGTCACCTTGTGAACCTAATAGAATCAAAGCAACAGCAGCAAACTTCTAAACCCTTGGTAAATATCCATTAATTATTTATCAACAGAGTCTGTTTCATATGAGTAGAAGGAACTTTTGAGCCTGAAGGGAAAAAGAAAAACAAGTGATTTTTTTTCTCTTCCCCTTCTCCTCTGCTCAGTCTGTTGAAGTCTGTTTGTAAAGTGCTATCAAAGGAAGCCCCACATGAAGCTTGGAAAGGCAACATTTACTTTAGTCTACGGTATCTACAGGAAAGATTCAGATAACTGACATAGCAGCTGTGAACTTCTGCAATAAGAAACAGCCCTGGTATAGTATTTACACATTGGTCTGTGATCCATGAGGTCTGACATTCAAAACTACAACTCATTTTGAAGGAGAAAGATAGGATGCTCTACTCCAGGGATGAGTTGAAAGCTCAGAAACTCACAGGGACATTTCCACCCTGTCCTGCAGGACCCCTAGAAGTCAGCATTCCTTCAAGGACAATGAGTTTGGGGTTAGGTTTTCAGTGATAACACATGGGCCCACATGATAATGTGGGTTAAGGCATTGGACTGGCCATAGAAGGCCAGCTTTTCCTACTTGCCAGTAGCTCTCGGGGAGAAAGTCAATGAGTCTGTCTCTTCCAGTGAAGAGCTTCAATCTCAGAACCCCTCTGAAGGCTCACTGTGGAATAGTCTCAGTGACTCAGTGACGGTGAGTTTAGTGTTAGCTTCGAATTGCTAAGATGAGCTAGTAACTCTGCTCCTAGCCAGTTCCTCTATGAGGGATGATTTGTGTCATGGGTAACGTAAGTATAAACAAATACTCTTGGAACAAAAATAAACCATATTCATCTTCTGGTGTTAGCTATTGCAAAAGGAGCTCTTGGCGGGGGGGGGTGGTGGTGGGGGGGTGGTGGATGACTCACTGAGCCGCTAACCACACGGTCAGGCGTCTGAACCTACTGGTGACTCAGGAGGTGATCGATGAGGCTTTCTACTCCTATAAAGTTGCCCAGGATCAAAACAGTGCAGAGCGAATTTCCTAATCTTATTTATGAATGTGGGTATGAATTTATCTTTCACTCAAGTATTTTTTCCCTGTGTACCCACTGCCACTAGTCGATTGCAACTGATAGGGCCCTAGAGGACAGAAGAGAGTGACCCTCTTCTCTCCACCCCCTCCCCCCCCACACACACTATCAGGCTGTCCACCTTTAGAGGAGTAGATGCATTCATCTGTCTCCTTCAAAGCAGCAAGCCACTGATGTTGAGGTTAAATTCTCCAAAACTGTATGATAGCATGTTTCCACACCTAGATACTTTGGGACAAACTGAAATAAATAGAATATTTAATGTCCAGAATTTAAACGACATAAAACAATGGTATTTGATAAAACGCAGAATACTTTGCCTAGATTTTATTCCTGCAGCATGATTTATGTCATCATTTACTTCAATCTAATGGTTACTTTTCAATGGCATTGCCCTTTCCGCACCAAAGGAACACCAAACTATTTAGCCTATTTATTTCCTTTCTTTGACATGCTCACTCCCTCTAAGGAACCATTGAATTTGCTTTTATTATTTTCCTGCCATCACTGAGAATATTTTATTCTTTTAACAACGAGGGAAGCAATTCAGTAGTAGAATTCTTACCTTTCTTGTTTGAGTTCAATCACTGACCAACACAGTCCATGTACTGCCTTCACCTGTGTGCCGGTGGAGGCTTTGTGCTCCTAAGGCCAAACATGTTTCAGCTGAGCTTCTGGACTAAAATAGACAAGATGAGAAGCCTGGCCTAGGTATGTCTGAAAATTTTCCAGTGGAAACCCTCTGTTTCATAACAATTTGAGTCATACCTGATTATAGGGATGGAAAAGACAGGGTAGTTTGGGGGACAGTTATGCGTGCATTTTCCATGAGTTTAACCGACTATATTGCAACTAACAATGATTTCAAGGGTTTTCCAATGATAAAACACTTTTTCCAATTCTACAGCTGGTACTACAAGAAATGTAAATCTACATCTATACCTATCTATATTACTGTCATAGAGCTAATGAAAAATGAGTCACTGTGTCAGACAGGGTTCTCTTAGAGAAATAAAACCACAACAATAGTAATTCTCTTTATATATTATAGAAAAAGAAGGATGTAATAAGATAAGTAATTGACAATTAACTAATCTATAAAGCAGTACAATGGCTCGGTGCAACTCACTTGCGTGAGACAGCTAGTAGACTGACAGTTCTTGGAGTCTTGAGGGCCATCAAGTAGTCCTCTGTAGAGCAATCCAGGCTATCTGGCTACAAGCAGCAAACAGCAAAGCAGGTCACCAACAGCCAGCCAGATGACAGAGTCCAACAGTCCCCAGCTCAAGAGATGCATATTTTAGGAACATGGCAAGGCAGGACTTGAAGGAACCTCAACTCACAGCTACACAGTCCACGAGTAGGCATCCCATGGGTAGTGTTGCTAGGAGGTCAAGAAACAGGACGAACAAGGCAACTGGCTGGTCCGAAGATCCCAAAGCAAGAGAGCAAGGGTGGAGCTTACCAAGCCTTTTCTATCTCTGTCCTTCAATTAATCGCATGTGTTCATTGGCTATGTCATCACAGCAAACCTACCTATCATCTTTGGCCATGTTGGCACCACAAGCTTACCTAGCACAGTCACTAATTAATTCAGTATTCTAATGTTAATCTCTGGCCTCTGATACCTTCTCTAATACTGGCAATACTGTCGCTAGGAAAACTCCTCCTTCCCCTCCTCCCATCTGTCATCTCCATTTTTCTTGCCTTCCAAATCTGAGCCACACCTGGAGAAATGGTGACCACGTGTGGAGCACTGAAGGAAAGGGGTTAGGTGAATACTTTTCTCCAGTCTTACAGGATTTGGTATGGTGAGTGAGACAGAAGGCGAGTCGAATGTTTGTCCCCGGTATTCTTCTTCACCAGGAATTCAGATTATGCACATGACACAGATCAAGCCCTATGACCGGGGTCTTGTCTCATACATTCTTGTATCTAACACCTAGGAATGGTCCTGAGTTTAATTTCACTGAATTGCTATTCTGATCACACCCAAATTCCACAGGTAAGTAGCCTGCCTTCATTCATTGCTGGAGGTGCAGAGATGCTGTGGGAGCGGCCCCTTCACCAGCGACATTATCACCCAAACAAACAACCGTGCCTCATCCCTGCTGCCCCAGCCCCTCCTGTTCTCTCTCCATTGAGGAAGGAGAAGTAAATTACATTATAATCCTCTGCTCCAGAAACAATGCAAACAATATGAGGTCCCAGTCATTTTCTTTCCTTTTCTTCATCCATTACAATCTTAACCCATTACTTTCTCTAACAAACCTTTAAAAGACAGCTAGCTTTCTGGCCCTAATCCATGAAATTGGAAGAGTAGCCATTAGAGTGGGAATCACTGGCAGGAAAACTGGGGGACATTCCCTTTGTCTTCTTCACCTGTTACTCCTGTCAGCTGAGCCCTCTTAGTGCTGATTGGTTGGACCTGCCTTAATCTCGGGCAGATCCTGCACTTCTCTGACCTTGGGAAGTAATTGGCAGGGGTGGTCTTATTCCTTGAACTCTGCTCAGAACACATAGGAAAGAGAGTCCTACTAGAAAGGCCAATGCCTCTCTAGCAGGGATGCCCAAGCAGTAGGCAAGTAGGCAGTGATTTCTCTACTCCAGTAGTAATCTGAAGCAATTCACGTTGAATCAACACCAGTTAAGGGCCATCCATCTCTGACAGTGGGCATGTGGGAGAGTGAATTAAACATGGAGCTGTTGCTAGGGAATAGATGCACGATTATCTGAGAAGAGGCCTTGGCCATGGGACTTGATAAGTGCCATGGGGAATAATCAGGATCACTTGTAAGGCACACCAGGGACAAACATACAAATTGCCTCTATTGTCACTTATGGTGGGCCCTTGAGCTTCTTTTTTTTTTGAGCATCACTGCCCTCTGGTAGGAGGCCCAGCCTTGCTTCTGGAGAGCTGCTGCTGGATTTGAACCACCAACCCTGTGTACCGTAGTCCCATACACAACCACTTTACCATTGGTGATCAGCCCCATTTGAGCTTCTTTAAGAGGGTCAGAGGCACTGTGGAATAAGCACTGGGCTGCTAACCACAAGGTCGATAGTTCAAAACCCCACAGACATGACTGTGCTCTGTTATAAAGATGTACAGTCTCACAAACTCAGGGAGTGGTTTTACTCTGTCTTGTAGAGTAGTCTCACTGTGAGTCAGAATTGAGGGGTAGCCGTGGGGCCAGTTTGGATTTGGGTCACTTTCCTTATCCACCCTCTTCTGCTAATAAGCTTTCCTGTGTGTTTTGTTGAGCTCATCAGAACCCTAGAACCTGCTCCCAGATGCCTCTCATGGTTCTCTTCCTGAGAGTGTCTAAGAGTCACAGAAGCACAGAGCAGAGGGGAAAAATTCAAATGAGTGTCTTTTTCTCTGCACTATGCCCTCCCTCCATTTTCAAAATGATCAGGTGGAACCTTTCCCCCTGTCTCCATGGTGGTGAAACCGAACTTGTGACGGATAAGAGTCAGGACTACAGCATGCAAGGGGGTTCAGAAAGCTCATGGAAAAGCCCCATTCTCTTTGAATTCCATTTCTCCACAAGTTTCTTGAAGTGTGCTCATGACACAGAGATCCAAACATTTCATTTGGATGCATGAACTTGCTATAATTTGGTGTAGTGCTTAAAGGGGTCTAGGAAAAAGTGTTTTGCATAATGTCAAAGCTAGCAAAATGGGCATGTTATATCACAATGATTTTAGAATAGCAATTTCTCACATTGTGATTGCAATTAAGTATAAATATATAACCCTAATCTGTGTCGAATTTAGATGTATACCCCAGTTTTAAATTTGTTTAGTAATTAGAGAAAAAATAGTGGGTTAATTTATGTCAGTGATGTTTTACCTTGATATACGCTCTCAGGTTTGTTGGAGATATCACTGCATATCATCCATCTGCATTCTCCCACATACATTTGGGAAACCTCTCTGCATTATGACTACAGACATGCATTCATTATCTAAAAGTTGCTTCACACCATTACACTAAGGTGCTCTATAGAAGGTGGCAGGAAAGCAGTCGTTAAAGGTCAAGTGTTGGCCTCAGAACACCTGTGATTATGGTTTTTGTACAATTTGTCCTGTGGGGAACTATTCTGTGCTTTTTTTTTTTTTTTACATTTCTGAATCTAGAAAGTGATCCAGTGTGCTGTGGGTAACTATATCATTCAGCATAAAATAAAGTTATATTAAGAGTAGAAAAGAGGCTGATGAGTGTGGCAGCAGTGAAAACTAAATAGAAAACTGGATTTATGTGGAGTGTTCCTGAAAAGAAAGCCCACATCAGACTAGAGAATGATGCAGTTGTCGGCTATTAAGTATAGTTCAACTTGATGCAGGTAAAGCCCACACCAGGAGCAGCCATAGGTCCCTTTTGGAGGCAGCCACAAGACAGACCAGACCACTGACACAGCAGTCTGCACTGCCCTCTCCTCACCCTTCTGGTTCCCCGCAGGACTCCATGATCAGACCCACTTCCTTGTCCTCTGTGTGGATTGCTGCAACATCCACTCTCTCTAACGGGGCTGTGTCTGCTCCTCTCTTACGCACTCTTCATGGACTTGATACTTCTCCAGCAATACTTGATCATACCAGTTCCACAAACAGACATTTTTCCATGGTCACCAACGCCTTCAGAATTCATGGAAACTCATTCAAAGCATGTGTGGAGCCTTTGACTGTTCACCATGTGACTCAGTCTTCCCACTGTCTCTGCTCCCCATTTGTAGTTTCCCTTCGAGACCTGGAAGGCTGCAGTGGTGTTCCCATCGCTCTCCTCCACTCCTCTCTTCATGCTGGCTTCCTCCTAGGAGTCTCTGTCATCCTCTTTTCCAGCTTTCCTAAACCCTTTTGAATCTACACTCTCTGTGTCAGTGTTCTTCCTCAGATAAAACTGTCCTTTACCCTTTTCCCTTGAATCCATCTCCATAGGAAATGGAGTCCCTCCCCACTTGTGACTTCCACAGCACCTTGTTGAAGCTATTGTTTTCACCCCCTCTAGGATTCTCTGGGTGGTACAAATGATTGGCCTCCTCCACTACTAACCCAGAGGCTGGAGGTTCATGTCCATTCAAACGCCAGACCAAAATCATTGTCATTAGCTCAATGCCACCTGAAGGTGACCCAGAAGAACAGAGCAGAACTGCTCTTCTGTATTCATCTTTACAGGAACAGAATGCCTCCTCTTTTTCCCATGGAGTGGCTGGTGGTTTCATGCTATTGACGCTGTGGCTAGCAGTCTAACATGTAACTCACTATGCCACCAGGTCTCCTTATCCTATCAAAGGAGAGGGCTGGGGATCTACTTGTCAAGAATCAGCCCTTGAACTTTTTGGAGCGCAGTGATACTCTGACACGTGCACTGGCCACAGTGGGAATTGAGTTAGAAGCCAATGGTTGTGGGGCCATTCTTAGTCTCTGGTTAGCTGTGTAGGAACCTGCCCTCCTCTCTCAAATGCTCTACAGGCCTCTTAATGATTTCTGGTGTGCAAGTGTCTTTAACCTTGCCTTGCCCCCATCAGGTGCTAAATTAAAATGTGAATTCAACAACTTCCTTGAATTCCTTTCAAAGAAGACAGCACTAGTTTCAATCTACTCATCAGTGAGCAGTATATATTGCTTTAACCAATACACTGTGCTGCATCTGCTTGGTGCTTTATAATTCCCGGAGTGCAGTGGCAGAATACATGACAGAAAGAAACACACTGAAATGTCAGTGCCCGAAGGCAGGCCTCTGATGATGCAGGAAGCTGCTTGGGGGTGTCTTCCGTTGTCTTTCGCAGACACAGTAACTGTAGACTTTGGTAAGGAAATGAAAAGCTAAAACCACTCTAATTCCCCCATTCTTCAAGCTTCTCTTGCTTGGCAGAAACTGTGGCTATGTGGGAGGGAAGGCATTTGGGATGTCTCTCTCCATGGCTTCCAAGTAGCTGTATTTGCTGTGCTCACTGTGGCTCCGCTTACCACTCCCCAAATCCCCTCTGCCTGCAGGGTGACATAAGGAAGGGCTGACATTACAGGGGAAAGCAAGTGATGTCATACACGGGACCGAAGTGGTTTGATTAGTGAGCACATTCAGTTCAGTCCCTTGGGGGAAAAATTCAATAAAATATCGACAAGAGGAATGGATGCGATCTTCGGGCACATTCAGAAAACAACCCTCACAACAACATTTGCCTTTTCATTTTCTACCTTGAGACACCCTCTTCTGGCCATGGCTGCATGACTTCCATTCTGGTCTCGGCAGTTAAACAGGGCAACACGAGTGGATTTCTAAGTGTCAAGGGGGATGATGGAATCTTTCCTCTTCTCCGACACCCTGTGTTTTGTGTGGATGGTCCAGCTGAACAGTTTAGGCAGTAGAACTGGGCCCCATGAGGCTAAAGGGAGCACTAACACAGTTGAATGTTCTGGTTGGCTGAATTCGTTTGCATTTTCTGTCTTGCAACTCAGTGAACATCTTTTGTTTTTGGGGGGGGGGTGGTGGAAGCAAAAAACCCTCTTCTTGGCCCAGGGAAAAGGTTTTACATCTCTGATTGCAAGAAAGAAGCTGAGTTGAATTCCCTATTATATTCTAGGGGATTTTAGTTCTATAGTCATTCTCTTCTGTCTATCAGATTTCATGTCACCATATTGAGTCACAGCAGAGGTGACTAGAAAGATCATATCATGATTCCCCCAAATTAGAAAATTCAAGATGGGAATCTACTGCAATGGGTCTATTTGCCTTGTACTTTGACCTCTTTTGAATTCAGTGGGCTTATTATCCAGCCCCCATCCTGTTTTGAACTTTAATAGATTTGGGGGGGAGGGCATCACTGCCCTCTGGTGGTCGTGGGAGCTACACAGCGCTGCTCCTGAAAGCCGCCACTGGATTTGAACCACCAAGCCCGCAGGCTGCAGTTCCACACTCAACTACTTACACCACCGGGGCTCAGCAACTTTAATAGATTTTATATTTTAAAAAAATGGTGTGCATTGACACACATTAGGGACTCTGGTGGTACTACTTAGATGCTGTGCTGCTACACACAAGGTCAGCTATTCAAACCCAGGAACTGCTTTATGGAAGAAAGACCAGGCTGGCTGCTCCCATCCAGCTTTAGAGTGACAGAAGCTCTCTGTAGGTTCACTGTGGGTCAAACTGAACTTGATGGGAGCGGCTTTGGGTGGGCTTAAAATACACACTCAACCAACAACAGACAGATACAGATATGTGTGTTTAGGAAAGGTATGTGTCATAAGGAGAAAGAGGTTTGCATGCATTTTTCCTTTGGGCTTTTATTGTAATAACTCCCAGAAAAATAAACTACAGTCAATTCCCAATTTACTAACAGACAATTTGTGTATTCATTATTGGAAGTCTATTCCCTGAGAAATAATGTTATTACATGGGATCCAGGACAGAGAAACCCCTCAGACCAATAATGAGAGTAGTGACAGAAAAAGGGGAGAGGGAAGGTGGGGTAGAAGAGTGGAATTGATCACAAGGATCTACATATAACCCCACCCGTAGAGAACATACAACAGTAAAGTGGGTATAACATATGGCAAAAGAAAAATAATTTATCAATTATCAAGGGTTCATGAGGGAGGGGGGAAGGAGAGGGGAAATGAGGAGCTGAGACCAAATGTTCAAGTATAAAGCAAATGTTTTGAGAATGATGATGGCCACAAATGTACAGATGTACTTGACACAGTGGATGAATGGATGGATTATGATGAGCCGTCGAGCCCCCAATAACAAGTTATAAAAAGTAAGAAACAAAGTGTTTTTAGATTCACCAGACAAACAAATAAAAGTTACTTGAATATATAATATAATTCTAATCAAAGAAGTAAAAGGGGACATAGTTACTCACTGACATAGAGTGGATTTTGACTCAAAGTGATCCCATAGGACAGGAGAGACCTGTCCCTGTGAATTTCCAGGACTCTGACTCTTAAACACATTCTAAAGCCTTAAACACCTTAAACACCTTAAAGCCTCTTACACACTTTCTTCCCCCTGAGGAAGCCCTGATTTGCAACTGCTGACCTTGCAGTGAGCAGCTCAACATGTGACCACTGGGCTACCAATGCTCCTCTATCATGTAGTGGGGTCACTTAAAGCCTTCTTTGAACTTCAGCAAATGACTAAATTTGATGATCCTGTTTCCTTACTTTAAAATAGAGATAATACCCATCCCACAACTTTACGCTATTTTATGGACCAAAAGATAAATTAATCATAAAATGCTTAGCACAAAGTTTGGCACACAAAAAAAATGACAGATGCTGCTTGCTAACTAAATATGACAGTGCTCAGTGCAAAGGAATGATTCAACAAAATTTGCTTTATTTTTTTAAAAAACCAATAAGGAAAGACATTTTTATGCCCAATCATATCATTATGGAAATATCCAGAATCACATTGCCATCTTCTCCCATGCCTGGCCCATCTCAAACTGGAATAGATAGTTCCTCTCCCTTCACTGCTTGTTAAATTCAATGAGGAGATCCCCAGTTCTGCTCCACTTAGTCAGCTCCAATGCCAGAAAAGCATGTGGCCTATGATTTGACATGAGAGGATTAAGAATCATTGGGGTCAGGAAACAAGGTATGAATCCCTGGAATTTACAGAGAGAGGGAATAAACCCAGGTTAGAGATAGTGGGGGAGTTGTTGTCAGAAGCTGTTGATTCAGCTTAGAGCAATGGAAAACTATGCATAACAACGAAGAAATATGGCCCCATTCTCAGCCTTTTTTTTTGTCACTCTCATTTTTGCCTTCATTGCTGCAGTCACTGGGTAATAGGTAGCAATCTGAATGAATCATTTCCCAGCATTCTCTTGGACAATATGTTACTATGATCTATGGGGCATTCATTTACTAATTTTTTAGAAGTTCACTCAGGCTGTCTTCCTAGTCTCTCTTGGTCAGAGAGCTTTACTGAAATACATCCATTGTAGGCAGTCTGAAAAGCTAAGAGAGTTGTGGTGGCATATGGAGAAAACATCCTTGTCAGGGAGATGATATCAAGGGCTACATGAGATGGGACAGAGGTCATAAGAAGGTGTGTGTAATTAGGCAAAGAATAGGATGTTTGAGAATGAATGGAAATGGTAATAGCACCAGTGATGAGAGGCATCATCTCCTGGGGTAGAGTAATGGAAAAGGGGCAGCGACTGGTTGACTGTCAATGTAGCAAACAGGGGATTACGAAAATGAAGAGAAGAAAATGTTGGATATGGTCAGACTAAGGCACTTTGTTGCAAAATCAGGGTGAACAATAAGGTAGAAACTAGATGCAGACCATGCGTGAGCAGGTGGTTCTGGCTGGGGAATGACTAATCTAATCACCAAAAGTTTCTGCCTTTGTGGGTAGAAGGCAGCCTTCAATAGTTATTCACATGGGTAAGGTTTAAAGGCATGAGGTCAGGAGCACATCCTGGGGAGGAGGGAGGCAAGGGTATGGGCTACCCACATAATTGAAGGAAAAAATGGAGACCTGAGCCCAGTTGGAGACTCCAAGGACTAGGCTTGCTCACCCAGCAGGCTGAAGCAAACCTGCTTTTCATTGAGCGCAGACTTGGCCCACCCAAGCTAACTCCCTCTTCTGTGCCATGTAGGTCTGGCCTATTATTTCTGGCTGGGCATCTGGAGTTGGAAGGGATGTCTGTCTCATAGCATTGTGTCTGCACTCAGTAGTTGGAGGGTCTAGGAGCTGGTTTTAGTTGGACTTTGGGGGATCCTGTTTTTACTTCGTCTTGTGACAAAGTTTTCTTTATGACACTTTGATCTGTTTCTAAAGAGGAATGCTACTTTATGCCAGGAGCTGACTTCCAGCACCAAAAGCCTATATACTGGAACTGATCACCCACTGTGAGGGTCAGTCCCTGGAAAGGTATTGTGGCTAGATCCGTCAACCGCAAAGGCAGCCAAACTGGGTTGCCCTCCAATTGATTCTGACTCCCAGTGACCCTGTGTGTGTGCCTAAGTAGATGGGGGCTTCGTGGGTGTTTTGAGAGAGTGGCTTTTCAGAAGTAAATAACTACCGTAGTCCATTCTTGGGAAGTCCCTCTGTGTGGATTTGAGTGTCTAATGTTTTGGTTTGTAAGCAAGTATATTAACTATCATTCAGAGTCTCCTCTACCTTGGGAGATTGTTCCAGTGAGGATTTTTCAGTAATTTTTTTTTTTATTTCTGAGTATCTTAATCACAGGTCAAGAAATTTAGCATAATATATGTAGGAAAATGCACTTTTCTAGATAAAAGTCAACATGAACTCAATGGCTTTTCATTTGGCTTTTTAAAAAAATATGATTGAACATTAATTACTTAACATGGAAATCTGTTTTGGTGGTAGTTCACATGTGTGTCAGTAAATCAGTAAAATCTTGTGCTAGGGGATGTTGTGGCATTGCATGCTTCCACACAGGTAGAACAGCACCTGCGTGAAGAGAGATGATCCATGCTCACACCTGATGCATGATCTGCGGTGTAATCTGCCATGTGGAGACCAAACAGCAGCAAACCCATTGTATAAACATTTCGTTTTTAAAAATGATTTTAAAATAATTGAGTGAAAATTACTAGGCTATGTGAGGGAGGTTACTAGTTAAGAGGATTGCATGCTTAAGTAATGAATTCCTTGGGATTTAGGAGATTTTTCTAAGATACAGAACTATTCAATTCAGGAAACACCACACCATGTTTGAATCTTCCTGTCTATGCAATTAAAACTGCTCTTCCAACTCACAAAGTGCTCAGAGAACTGACAAAATGCCAAAGAGAGAAGGGAAAAAATGCTTACGTGGGTTTGTGTCTGTGGACTATTAGATCTATTGTATTGTTTTTGTTTTCTAGTTGGTTTTTACTCACAGTGATGCCATGTGACAGCATCAAATATCCCCCAGAGCTTTCTTGTTTGTATGCTTTTTCGAAGGAGGTTGGCAGGTTTTGCTTTCATGTTCCTGCTAACTGTATTCAAAGGACGAAACTTTCAATTAGTGGCTAAACACTTAATTATTGTGATACCAGGGTTCCTGATTATATAGGTGTATGGCTGAGGACATACGATATTTATAAAACTCCAAAGCTGAACTCACTGTCACTGAGATGGTCCCAGTTCAGAGTGACCCTTTAGAACATAGTAGAAATGGCTTCTCTGGAGTTCTGAGACAGCACATCTTTGCGAGTAAAATGTCACATCTGTTTTTTTTCCTGTGGGGTGGCTGGTAGCTTCAAACTTCTGACCTTGTGGTTAGAATTCTAATATATAACTCACACCACCACCAGGGTATGTGTGTGTGTGTATGTGTGTGTGTATACATACACAATGTCTGTGGGTAACACATATCATCCACTTACAGGTTTAATTTTGAATTGTTGGAGGTATAGAATAAAATAGCCCTGCATATAGAAATCAGAGGGGCCTTGGTGATGCACTGTTTAAGGGCTTGGTCATAATGGAAAGATTGGTGGTGGCATTCTGCCATTCACTCCAAGAGAGATGAAGATAACTGTAAAGATTATAGTTTGGGAAATGTATTGGAAAGCACTCCCTGTCCTGTAGCATCACCATGAATTGGAGTGGGTGGTAATGAATTGTTTTGAATGGAAATGGGACTAACCTAGGCTTTAGTTCACTCCCGTTGTCCTTGGTCAAGTCATGAATCTTTTCCAAACCTCAGTTCCTTTGATGCCCCAAATCTATATGAAAATTCTGTGTGCACAATGGGAGCATGAGTACATACTGTAAATACGTTGTTCCCCAAGGATATTTTTTGAGCTTGTGAGACCGTTGGCACAGCTTCATAGAGACCCTGTGTACAACTTATGTTGGAACCACTACCCAATCTTCCCTGTGGCCTGAGGGTCTTCCTTTTTCTGCAGACCCTCTGATTTGCTAAGCATGTTGATTTTCTCAAAGAAGAGCATACAGTGACTTCAATGTACACTCCAGAGATTTGAACATAGAGGGATTTGAAGGAAACAACACAGGGCCTGACATAGCCTAGAGCAAATATCTTAAAAATATGATATACATGTATATATATTTTTCCCCTTATACCCAAAGAACAGGCAATGGTTTAATTTTTTTTCCAATTAAGGGAGATATTTTTTAAAAAATACTACCAATTGCATGTTGTGAAACATACTTTTTTAAAAGAAAGAAGAAAATTTTATTGTATATTAGATGTCGGTTTATATATCAGATCATCATTTTTGCATTGAACAACTTCTCAAATGGACCAGTGGCTTGCCATCTCCCCCGCCTTTTGCCTATTTTATTGCACATCTCCCAGTCATAAGGCAATGCTGTGCCCTTCTACTTGTCTGCTCTCTATCCTGTGACGTTCCTTTTGCTCCCCGTCTTCTATCCGTGGAAACCATGAAAGTCTGCTTCTTTTGGTATGGAAAACCTTGATCTGGATTTTCTTTTGTGACAGAGGTCTCATACAATATTTGTTCTTTTATGACTGACTGGCTTCATAAGCAAAACCTTTAACACATCATTTTGAGACATGACTAGGCATTTGGAAAAAATTCAGGCAGCATGCATGGTATCAATGGGTTCTAGACATACCAGAGGTTTGGGGTTTCTTTGTGTACCTGGGCTTTGTGTTTTCTTCCTGTCGTAGTTACCAGGCCTGGTTCTACCATGTCCACCAAACAGTCCTGTAATCAGCTCACATATCGCTCTCATCTCCATTTCTTAGTTCAATTTACCTCTAGCTCTTTCTACTACTACTTTAAAAGGTTACAACTTGTGACTACTAAGCTAAAATGAAGAGGTCACTCTAATTTATAAAATAACATACACATTGGATCACAGCCACCACCAACCCAACTGTCAAAACATCTTAGAAGGTTCACAGAAGATCAGAACTTTTCTCAAGACACCACAGCAAGCAAATGGACACCGGACTCTCATGCAGACCTGGCTGCTGCCAGATGACCATATGGTCTTTCCTAAAGAGCAGAAAGAACAAATCCTATGAGTGTGGACTTTAAGGATGGGTGGGAAGTATTTATTAGAACTGCAAAAAACAAGTTAAACATAAGGCACAAAACCCCTGTCATTGGATTGGCAACACTCATTCCTTTCTCTGAATTATTTTTCTGGAATACAAACTGCGGAAAGTACACAAACAAAGCTAGTCTAGCAAAAGGATCCATCAGGCAAATGAGAAAAATGCAACTACTCTGTGGAAAGAAGGGGTCAATATTAAAAGCACCTGTGTAGGGATGCCATGTCTGAAGTGAAAGCAGAGCCCAGGAAGAAGGAATGAAACCCCTGCCAGCTTCACGGGTAGCAGCTACAGCATGCAGAACAGGTGCCTGCATGGTAACATGGACCTTGGGGTTAGATTTTTATTCAATATCATTTTTCTGTGTTTAGAAAAACTATTTAGCATTCTTTAGACTAGGTACTTTGTCCTGCTTTTACGTAAAGAAAGATGATTTATACACTGGTCAGTTTTAGAAGATAGTATTGTATTCAATTCCTCTCCTTGTATCATCTAGTCTTTTCTGCAAGAAATCTTTCCTTCCCTCTTGCTATCCCCCTCACCCCTTCCTTCGCTCCCTCTCTGCTCATTCCCACCTTCTTTCTTCCGTCCTTTGTTCTTTCTTCATTTTGTTTTCTCAAATTTAAGCTTAGGTTTCCCAAGAGATCCCCAAATAGACCATTCCTCTGAAATTTTATCTAAGCTACAAGAAATTAACACTAGGCAAAATCGCGTATTCCTAAACCTCCAGAATGACTCAGCAAATGATAGAGAGTAGCACATAAACCTACAATATTATTTCTCTATAGGAGTGGCCTTGATAGGGCTTGAGTCAACCAGTGTTTGGGCTTATCATGCCACCCGCTACATAGATCTCCTCTCATACATTCTCACCCCAAAGTCTCAATTATATTCATTGTCCATTTTAATCATAGAAGCAGATTTGATAAGATTAATTGTAGATTGCTTAAGTTACATTTCTTAGTGTTATGTGCACATTTAAAGATTGTTCTGTAAAATCTTTCGAGGTTGAATTACATTATTAATTACAACAGAATTAGTAACAGAGTGAAAAATCTATTTATTTTCCTCCTTTTTCTTTAGCTTCTATTTCACTCTCAAAAAACGTCATGTGCATAGCTTCACAAACACGAATTAGCACAGGATTGCAACGAAAACGCCCAGAATTGCAACAAAAGCAGACTTTAGAAAAGCACGGACAGCAGCAAAAACGCAGCAGTCCTTGCTGCCCTGCACGCCAATGGAAGCATCATTGTCCTTGGACAATAAAGACAGCGCTGACTGAAGAGCATCAGAAAGTTCAAAAAGTCAATTAGCAGAGTGCTTTAAATAGTTTTGTCAATAGAATGATGCATGCACGCAGGACAGGCTTTATACACAATGATTTTGTGGTGCCGGAGATACTTTGATAAAAAGCAATGGATTTCTGCTGAAACACCGCACAAGCAGTGTAGATGGATTTGCAGAGTTACCATGTCGGGCAGTGTCACGTGGTCCACAGCTGTCAGCAGCCCCAGAACTGCTCGCTTACTGCAGCCACTTCTATCAGGTTCACAGCTATGACCGCTTGATGCGGACATGCTCCCTGGAGCTCCTGGGGCAGGAGCTTCCATGAGACCAATGCTGCTGCATGGTGTGTGCTGCTTCTGTAAAGACTCACTGCAGGCTGAGCCCCGGTGGTGTAGTGGTTGAGTGGGGACTGCGATCCACTGGGTTGGCGGTTCAAATCGAGCAGCTGCTCTCCAGGAGCAAGGCTGGGCCTCCTACTCCCACCAGAGGGCAGTGATGTCCCCCCCCCCAAAAAAAAAGACTCACTGGAAAACATACGTGCAAGGCTATGTTTGCTTGTGGTCCCTTAATTTTTTTTCCCCATACATGTGAAATATCTCTTTGCATTTCTTCTGGTGACCTAAACAGATGTGCGAGTAAGCGTTTTGCACAAGGCAAACTTTTGTGAAGCCTGCTTCGCCGGCTCCTCTGCAGGAGTCCCTGGCACCATGGCAGATGCAGAGACTAATGGTCTGTTAGACCGATGGCTCTCACGCCTGTCCACTGCTCTCCTACATTATTTCTTTGACTCCTGGTTTTCAAATAAATCCTTCTGGCCACAGCTAGCATCATATTCTATCTATTCATCATCTCGGCAAAGGTCTTCTCTTTGAAGGGTAAGCTCCTCCTCCAAGTTAGATCCCGCCTGTGTGCAGGAGGAGCCTGTTAGGAGTCCCTATCATGGCCTCAAAGAACTGGGGTGGAGCCCTGGATTCAGAGTGCAGCTGCGGGGACCGCCCAGGGCTTCACTCACCGGCTACTGTGGGGGTAAAGATGTGTGTGGGGGTGGGGCGGGGCGAGGAGATTGCTTCCAGCCTCAGAAAACCCAAGAATCAGTCTGTTCTATACGATTTTAGGCAGTTCCGCACTGTAGGGCTTCCAGGACTTGGGGGAAAGTTAGAGGGGGTTGATTTTTAACTTGGGCATGATTTGCTAAGGCATTTAAAGGCAGACTTCAATCATTCTGCCATTTCCCTGAAACTGGAAATGGAATGATGTTTAGGTGTGTGTGTGTGTGTGTAATCTTTTAGTTTTGATCACATTGTTAAGAGGACTAATGACTTAAAAGAGGTTATTACTGTACTTAGAAGAAGACGAACCAGGCTGTTGCTGAGAAGCAAGAATGGGGAGACATTCTTGTTAGACGCACACATGTTAGACATGTTCTCCGAAGTGACTAGTCCCTGAAGAAGGGTACCATGCTGGGTAAAGTGGAGGGACAGAGAAAACAAGTAAAGTCCTTGATGTGCTGGGTGGATTTGGTGCTGCAACCATGGGTTTAGACAGAAGAACACTGAAGAGGAGGGAGCAGGTCTGGGGTAATGTTCATTCTGTTGTATGCAGAGCTGCTGAGTCAAAACACACTTGACTAAATCTAGCAACAAGAACCCTGCTCCACACCCAGGCTGCCTTCTACCCTAGGTTGGAAATGGACCCACCACAATCCTACAGGGCAGAGTAGAACTGCCTCTTAAAGTGTGGGAGACTCTCCATCTTTATAGGAGTAAACAGTTTCCTCTTTCACCCACAGAGCGGCGGGTGGGTTTGAACCGCTGACCTTGCTGCTAGCAGTGCAATGCCTAGCCCACTACACTACCAGAGATCCTTAACAACAAGTAATATGACCAAAACATAAATACTGTATATACTTGAGTATAAACCAAGTTTTCAGCATATTTTTTATTGTTGTTTTTGTGGTTAAGTATCTTGGCGGATATTTAGGTTGTCTTATACTCAAGTATATATGTGTGGCAGTCTTGTGTTTACTGCTAATTTCATGATTGAGATGTAAGAGTTGAGTCTAGCCTGTTAATCTGGAGGTAGCCATTGAGTAGCCAATGAGGCCTCCATGTGGGCATGGCTTTCTCCTGAGACTTCTGGGAAATCTCATGATATTTCCCTCATGGAGATGAGAAGCTGTCTCCCCAGTTGTTGCGTGTTAGTTTCAGAGATGATGAAGTATGGACAAGACAAGATGGCAGTGTCCGAGGAGCTGAAGGAGCGGGAGGAGAAGCCACATGGCCTTACCCTGATGGAACCAGACCTCTGAAGCTGGCAAAGCCACGTGGAGAGCCCTGCCAGCGCTGAGTTGCCTCTACCACCACCATGGCGAGGAGCCATGGTGAGACCCCTGCCAGTGCCGGAATTCTGTACCCACTGGCCTGTGACTTCATGAGTCAAAAGAAGATGTTATAGACTGGTATCAGGCATATAAGCTAACATCAGACTTATGACTTTGAACTGGACTGGGTTGGGGTGCTTTCTTAATATCCTATTCCTCTTGTATATAAACCATTCCCTTATCCATATGCATGTCTATGAGTCTGTTTCTCTAGTTTACCTGGACTGACACAATATGGTAATGAATAGACTACTCAAGAGGTCCTTGTGGTTAACTGCTAGCCCACAAAGAGAAACGCAATTCAAACTCATAGGTCATTTCATGGGAGAAAGATAAGGCAATGAGCTTCATAAAGAGTACCATCTCTGAAATCTTTTTTTTCTAAATCATTTCTATTGGGGGCTCATAGAACTCATCACAATCTATCCACCGTGCCAAGTACATTTGCACATGTATTGCCATTATAATTCTCAAAATATTTGCTTTCTACTTGAGCCCTTCATATCAGCTCTTCATTTATTCCCTGGCTCCCAGCTCCCCCTCACTCATGAACTCTTCATAATTTATAAATTATTATTTTTTCATAACTTATACTATCTGACATCTCACTTTACCCACTTTTCTGTTGTCTATCCCATAGAGAAGAGGTTATATTTGGGTCCTTGTAATCAGTTCCCCCTTTATACCCCTCCTGCTCTCCACCCTTCCAGTATTGCCACTGATCCTGAAGAGGTCATTTGTCCTGGATTTCCTATGTTTCTGATTCCTATCTGTACCAGTGTACATCCTCCGGTCTAGCCAGATGTGTAACATAGAATTGGGATCATGAGAGTGGGGAGTGTGGGGTGTGGGGAAGCATTTAAGAACTAGAGGAAAGATGTATGTTTCACTATTTCTACACTGCACCCTGACTGGATCATCTACTCCCTACAGCTCTTCTGTAAGAGAATGTCCAGTTTTCTACAGATGGACTTTAAGTCCCCACTCTGTTCTCCCCCTTGTTCACAGTGATATGATTTTTTGTTCTTTGATTCCTTGATACCTGATCCCTTCAACACCACATGATCCACAGACTGGTGTGCTTCTTCCATGTGGGCTTTGTTGCTTCTGAGCTAGATAGCCATTTATTTATCTTTAATCCATTAAGTCTCCAAATACTCTGTCTTTTGATAGTCGGGCACCATCAACTTTCATCCCCACTTTTGCTTATAAATTCACTTTGTCTTCAGTGATCCTGTCAGTAAGTTGAGAGTGAAGCATATCTTGTCCCACCAAGCCTTGAGGATGATATCCCTGCTCAAAGCAATCAATTGACAAAGAATGTCATATGACCAGGTCCACTATGAGACATGACGTCCCTCACTGACCCATAGATCTCTAAGGGACAACACTGGAAACAAAGTATAGGAACTATGCCTGATCTAACCCCACCACACTGAGGCAAAACACTAAGCATGTGCAAAAGAACAGCAAGGGAAGAAGAGTAAAGAAATCCTGAGGGAATACCAAAAATAGACTTTAGGACCAGGGTTTGCCACCCTATCAGACTCAACCAGAAAATATTCCAAAAGGTCAAGAAAAAGTCCTTGAACTAATTACAGACTTTTCTTTTTTGCCATTGAGTTGTTGTTTTCTTTTCTTTTGTTGCTTTGTTTTACTCTGACTTGTTTTTGTGCATGTTACTCTTTCCACTCTATCTATCTAGATAAGATAGACTGGATAAACAACTTGGAGGAGAAAAATAATGGAAGCAAAAGACCTTGAGGGACATGGAAGCTGGGGAACTGGGGGAAAGTGGTGCTAACAAACCCAGAGACAAGGGAACAACAAGTGATCAAAAATCGATGGTGAGGAGGGTGTGAGAGGCCTGGAAGGGAATGATCAAGTGTCATGTAACCCAGAGGAATTACTGAAACCCAAATGGAGGTTGAGCATTATAGTGGGACAAGAGGAAAGTAAAAGGAAATAGAGGAAACAAGTAGGAGGCAAAGGGCATTTATAGAAGTCCAAATAAAGGCATGCACATAAGTAAACATATTTATATATGAGCATGGGGAAATGGATCTATATGCATATATTTATAGGTTTAGTATTAAGGTAGCAGATGGACATTGGACCTCCACTTAAGGACTCCCTCAATGCAAGAATATTTGTTCTATTAAACTGGCATTCCATGATGCTCACCTTTCTGAAACCTTATGGACAAGTTCTATTTAGTTCTATAGGGTCATTAGATATCCAGATTCTACTCGATGGCAGTGGGTTTGATTTGAGTTTGAAACTACTTGAATAAATGGTGCTGAAATTCTAAAATCCCTTCCTCCTACAGATGTTAGCATTAAAACTCAGTCTCATACACCATTTGATTTGATGATGATCATAATTGTGAGGGACACAAATGAGGACTATTATCACTGAGTATGTCTTAATGGTATATTTTAAATTCAGGCTATCTCAACATGATATAAAAGGAATTTGGAATACTCAGAAGTCTGGTGTCAGATCCAATTTAACATGCATGCTTGACTTCAAGTTAACATGCTATGAGGTATATGGTGAGTGAAATATTTTGATGCCTTCAGACAGGATTGAAGAACTTCTTTGTGGGACCAGGTTGGTGAAAAGGGATTTCCAAAGAACAGAAATTAGCAATAATCTTATTCCACTTTTCTTAATGCAGAATCGTTGGGAATTTGAATCCAAGCACATTAGCCTCAAATTTTGAATGGTTCAAAGTACCCATTGCAAGTGTCCAGTGATAGCTGTTGGTGTAATATCATATATATATATATATATATATATATATATATATATCAAAGGATCCATAAAATCTTCTTGCCTTGTTAATGGAGTGGGATGTAAGGAGTCTCTCAGGTTTGTTCCGTGGCAGAAATAGCTGGTCATAGTTTCAAAGGGGCCTCTAGAGCCTAAGATGTGCTTGAGCATCCTACCACAGGGAGATAGACCCGGAGGAGAGTAGAATACAAAAAAAAAAAAAAAAAGGAAGAAGAGCTTCAGGTCCTTGAAGTAGAATAAATAAAAAATTAAACTTCTCATCAGATCATTTTCACATCCTACTGAAGTTTCAGGTGTAAATACTAGGTTAATGATGCTAGAAATGCGATTTAGATGTGAAATAGACATTATGAAGGCCAGCCTCTTTACAGTAATGACTTATTAAGGAAGGAAATGGAGAAGAGCTCATAAAACAAAACCCAAAACAAACAAGTCCACACTGGGAGTTAATCCATTCATTAATTCAGCAGAATTCGATATGCCTTGCTTTGAGATTTGTATTCAAGTAGAGTAACAAGAAACATTTAAGCCTAATGCTTACAAACCCCACACCCAACCCACTGCCTTTAAGTCCTTTCTGCCGCAGAACACCCCTGTTAGAGTTTCTGAGACTATATCTCTCCATGGATGTGAATGGACCCTCTGAGCAATGGGTGGATTTGAACTACTGCCCAAGTGTTTAGCAGCCCAAAGCCTAACTCACAGTACCACTGTATTATTTAAAGCAGTACTATGCAAAGACCTTAATGCCCTTGTAAAGAGAAGCTGAGTGTCAATTGTACATCTGTAGGATGGAATAGCAAGTCAAAACTGAAGCCCTGGCCATGGGGCCATAGCAACACTATAGGACACAGGGAATGAAGCTGCTCCTTTTGGGTTCACAGACTTTATAGCTTTGGGGGAGCAGACATACTTATCTTTCTCCCATGGAGCTACTGGAGCTGTCAAAGTGCAGATTTTGTGGTTAGCACTTCAACCTATCTGCAGGGCAATCCCCTATGCCAACAGGACATCTAGACTTCAATAATTTCTCTATAGTGAAAATGACCATGGTATGGATACAGGTTATAATAAGATGGAAAGCAGCAGGTTCAAAGTCCACATGTGGTACGATCCTATGTACATGACATTTGCACAAAGGCAAACTAGAGTGCACAGATTAACTGTGAAGAATGGGGCTGACTGGGCTGCAAAAGGACTGCACAGTGAATTGGTCCTAGAAGTGGAACTGTCTTGTGTCTTCACCGTGATGACATGTGTGTTTGCATTTGTCAGAATGTGAGCACCAAGAAGAGTGAATTTTACTAGTTTAATATTGAAAAATATACTCCAAGGACAAGAGAGGTGGCCATGAAAGATTCTAAGTTCAAACACTTATACGTGACACCTCAATGCCTTGAATCCTCTGAGGTTTTCAGAATTGAAAAATCAACAAAACCAAACAAAGCACCCAAACCTATAACAACAAATTCTTGACCTTAAAAGTCATGTCCTACTCATGAAGACAGGTTTATTAGGAAAATCTAAAGAGGGGTGGTGGTAGGAGAGGCCAGAGTAGAGGATCACATGATACAATTCAGGAGGTCAATCCACTATGCCTGGAATGGGTTTTCCCTTCTTCATTTTTGCTTGGATTCCATGATCCAAGGTGTAACTTTTTCTAGTAAACAGAACCCTAGGAATGAAGGTGGCTCCATCCTAGAATCCCCCTACCATCGCTGGTGTCTCTCCATCTTGAAAATGCAGGGAGAGGCTGACTAGCCTCATATTGCCCTATCCTCGACCTCCTTACTTGCCTGATGTTGCAGGGAAGAGTGCATCCTCTAACCCTACCACTTGCTCCCCACGCCCCTCCCGACTCCGCTAACACTACCCCACCAGTGGACAAAGACGCATTGCCGTGGAGCAGATGGTTTTGGAAGTATCAACAGGCCATCATATAAAATGAACAACTTCTGGGCATCTCAAAAGTGCCAAGGTTTATCTCGAGAGCTCTGAGAGGATATATAGAGTTGATAGTTTAAGAAATAGTTAAAGTTCTCTGGTAGTGGGTTTCTTTCTCCCCTTTCATTTTCTCCATCCCCTGGGAGCCCATAGTGCCGCTCCCTCCCTGCCTTATCTCACCGATGACAGTAATGAGCTCCAGGGGGACCTTGCTCCTGCCTTTGAAGTAACATGTTTCTCTGAATACACTTTGAAATCTCTCTTCATACATTGTTTGTTGCTGGTTTGCTCTGATGGTCTCCTTGTTGGGGGGGGGGGGGTGGTTCTGACAGCTATTGGAGGGAGGGCATCTTGACAGCTCTGCCGAGTGAACACTGCACAACAATAACAAAGACACAAACAAGACCAGAGAAAAAAGGGAGAAGGAAAATAGCAAAAATAAACAAAAACACCCAAACCACCTCATTGTCCCACCCCACTGCCCAGTGAGGTATATAAGCCCCAGGGCTGGAGTAGTTGAAGACTCCTGGAAGCTGCAGGGGTGGAAAACAGCCAAAGACAGACACAGCTGGGAAGCAAGAAGGCTGCTGTTAAGGGGCTCTTGCCTGAGACTGGGTCTTCTGAGGAGGAGGAGACAAGGCTGGGGAGGGGAGAGGTGAGGAGGACCGGGGTGGGAGGGGCACTCTGTTTGTCCCTCCTCAGGATCTGGGATGCTCAGATTCCGTGCCTCTGAAAGAGAGGAGCCTGTACAGCACATCGATTTTCCTTCTTCCCCTTCTACAAAGAGAGAGCTAGCAATTGTTGTTTTTTTGGAGATTCAGGAGAAGGATGGGGAATTTGGTTTAGCATTTCGAAGATACATGCCCACTGCCATGGAGTTGATTCCAATCACAGTGACCCCACAGGGCAGCGGGTGATTGCTCCCTGGCTTTTCAAGACTGTAAATCCTGCATTAGCGGACAAAATGTTACATGTTGGGCTCAGAGCAAGGTCAGTCAACGGTTCACCACCACCATCCATTCTGCGGGAGGAAAAGGTGCCTTTCTGCTTCCATAGAGAGTTGCAGTCTCAGAAATCCACAGGGATAGTTCTATTCGGTCCTATAGAGTTGCTGTATGCTGTAAATCTCTCCTGGAGCAAAATGCCTCATCTTTTCACCACTGAGTGGCTGATGGCCTCAAACTGCTGACCTGAGAGTCTATAGCCCAAGGTGAAATCAACTATGCCCCAGTGGCTCCTTTGAAGACACAATGAAGGATACACACTGCACGAGGAAATGTGGCCTGGACCCTGTATGTAGCCCTCTTCTTGCTCCAAGGATGAACGCTCAGAGTGTACATCAGCCCCTGTTTACAACCAACTGGTTTGCAAAATTGGTACTAGTAAGAAAACTAGACTGGATGGCCCTTTAAACCAAAAGAGGTCAACCATCTCTGCAGAGTTCTCAAGTGGATTAGAAATGCCAGACTGAAAAGAGTCCGCTCAATATTCATGGGTTCGATTTCCATGAAGATCCATGTCTGAGAAGACCCTTAGATTGGAAATAGACCACTAGAAATCAGGAACCCACTGGGCAAATGTGTGACCTTCCAGCACAGTAGAACATCAGACTGGGAGAGTGATCCTGACTTGTGGTAATGACAGTTGGACTTTAAGGGGTTTTCCTGGGATCTTTTCTGAACATTGTGGTTTGTCATTCTATATTAAATGCCACACATCTTGGCATGAACTTATAATCCTCTACACTCCCCAGCCTCACACACATTAAAATTTTAGGATTGTTTGTGACTCCTGTGAATTCTCTTTTTGCTTTCATTCACTCGGTCACCAGATTTTTTGGTTCTTTTGTGAGGTATTTCACCTTATTCCTTACTCTGTGTTACTCACCCGCCCAATCCCTATCCGTGTGTATGTAAGTTCTAGTATCACCCCGTTGCCCCCAGTTGCCTTTCTGAGTCCACTCTCATGCAGGCGTCGCCATGTGTCACAGCAGAACTTCACACCATAGCATTTTCAGTGGCTGGGTTTGGGAAATGAGATTGTGAGGCATTTCTTCAAAGTGCTTCTCGATCTGCTTCATTCACTCTATAAGGTTTCAATAAGAAGCTGTGCTCTGGGGTCATCTGTATCCCACAGAAGGGACTCCTTAGATAGCCTGCTGGATCTCACTGAATATTCATGTTTTACCAGAACCTAAGCTTAATGATCTTAAATCACTGTTTTGATACTCAAGCTCAAATCTGAAACCCTTAGCAATTCATAATTTCTGTAGAAATAGGTTTTCTTAATTTGGAAGTTAAGTCAGAGAGCAATTACCCACCAATTGTTGCAGACTGATGTGTACATACATCATTGGCACTTCTTCTCAAACCATTCTTTTTCAGTTCTCAAACCATTTTTTTTCCCTCAACCTTCCTCATGCTCTGATCCTTGCATACAGTATCTCATGTCATGAGGAACATGTGAGAGCTGCTAGCCATACTATAAACCATAAAATTATTTTCATGGCTTCCTTATCACTGTAATTTTTCTACTGTTATGCTTCGGGCAATCCCACAGGGGTTGCAATACCCCGGTTGAGAACTGCTGCTTGATTGTGCTCTTAACTTTGTTAGGAGCCCTGTTCGTTAAGTGGTTGCCTGCTGGACTGCTATCTAAGAGCTGAGCAGTTCGAGACCACCAGAAGCCCCTCAGGCTTCTACTCAGATAAATAGTCACGGTCTCAGAAATTCACAGGGGAAAGTGCTACTCCGCCCTATGGGGTTGCTGTAACTCAGCACCACCTTGATGGAAACAAATTTGTTTTTGTTGTTTGTGGTTTCTTCCTTTCTTAGTTAGGGTGCCCCAAACAGCCGTGGTAAGCATTCCTCTGTCCTTCTTTGGCCAGGAAACAATGGGCTGGCCTCAGAAGTACATATTTATATTTGAAATTCCTTCGCTCTCCAGAAAATCATCTTTTTAATGGAAACTGTTGTGAGGCTTAACAGGTTGAAAAAGGAGTCATAGTTATTAGCTCCTTACAAAGTCCTGTTGTCACAGGGATTCAAGTGCTTGACCGCTCATCAAAAGGTGGACACCCCAAACCCACCAGGCACTTCATGGGAGAAAGACGTGATCGTCCACTTCAATAGAGATAATAGTCTTCCTAGTTCACAAGTGTTTGCAATCAACATAATGAGATGGATCTGCTTTAGTTTGGGTTTATTGGTTCCTTCCCCCAAATCCAATCTTGAAGATGCCCCAGGAATCAGAAAGAGGTTTCTGAAGGGACAAATCCCAAGAGAAGGAGAGAATGGGGTGGTAACGGATCTCAGGTAAGTGAACAAAGTCCGGGTTTATTGGTTTATATCTGAGCTGGAACATGGGAAACATTTAAAAATGTACTTTTTGGCTTCTCCCTCCTTCATCAGAGAATAGGTTGTGCCTGCCAGTGCTGATGGGGCCAGGGATTAAGAGTAACATCTGAGAACTGCCACAAAAAGCCTCCCTTGGTGGAGGAACAAATAACAATGGAATGCTTTCAATGGATGCAGTTTTCAAAGATTAGACTTGCATTTGCCCCCCCCAAAGACAATCAATACCAATGAATTAATATCAGACTATATTCCCTAACCATTTTTTTGATAAAAAATAAGGCTAAGATCAAAAGTTTGCTGATTACTTGAATGCTTTTAGAAGGGTGCTATCAATTTACTCTGGTGGCAGCCAAAAGCAACACATGTTGGTGATACAGGGAGTTAAGCAATGCATTTCTAACAGCAAGGTCAATGGATAAAAACAATGGGAAAGAGATGAACATGTAAAGATTGGTTGTTTCAGAAGTCATAAATCGCAGTTTTACTCTGTCCTAGAGAGTCTTTGAATTGCAATCAACTTTATACCAGTGGTTTTAGTTATGTTCACCTTATAAAAATGTCCAGCGGTTACACACAATTATACAATAAGCATGCATTCATATTAAAGGTCCCTGGGTGATACCACAGTAGCCCCAGAATGTACAGTGAAGCCTTGGGTTGCTACCCTAGAAGGCAGCCAAGGAAACCACTAGTCACTCCTAGGGAGAAGGACAGGGCTTTCCACTCCTGTAAATACTCATGCTCCACAATCCACGAGGGCAGTTCTAGCCTGTCTTCTAGGGTCTCTCTGAGTCAGCATAGACTAGACGGCAGGGAGCTTGGTTTGGTTTGGGGTGGTACAAAGGGTTCATGTGTGTGGCTGCTAGCCAAAAGGTGGGTGTCCTGAGTTCAGAAAAGAGCCTGTCAGTCTGCTTCAGACAATGTCTCTGAATATCTTGTGAGGCACATACAGTGCAACTCTGACACATCGAAGGGTCTTCATGAGTCAGAATCAACTTGACAGCTAGCAGTTTTATATATTTAGAGTATAGACATAATTTATAATCAACGTACATAATTGTAAGGAATAAAGAATTTCATTGAATCAACATCAATACACATTTTTGTTGTAGGGTTCTGAGGGGATGAGGAATCACATGCTTTCAAGCATAAAGCATAATGCATCAAAATAAATCACGTTAGGGAAGTGCGATGGGAATAAATGTTCCAGGGACAAATGGAGCAATGTACAATTGTTGACAGCAGAAGATATTTGTTCAAATATTTTTATCCTCTTAAAGGAGTCATTTTGAGTGTCAAGACTTCTTGGTAGTTTATCTTGCCTAGATACCATACCAATTTTTACTTAAAAAGAAAAGCAGCGCACAAACACACACTCACACACACCCAAAAGCAAATCCTCCAGGAGGGGGGGGGGGTGTGCAAATATCTAATTCCAAGTCTGAATAAGATAATTGTTGGCATGGCCGAGAGAAGATACCAATGACTACTTGGGCCATAGCAAAAGCCCACAAAAGTCACTTAAAGGAGAGTTCTATGGCTAGAGGCATGACTGCAATAGATTGAGATGCATATAGACATCCTAAGGTCCCCAGTAACTAAAGCATACACACAAAACACCAACAAACTCCAAATGTATAACCTTTAAAAGCTGGCTGGGTAACAACTGATTATTCTGCAAACGGGTAGAGGGAAAGGATCGAACATTTTTCTTGGAATTTTTTATAAATCTGCTCTTCTAAGAAACCAAATAATTGATAAGGAAACATTATTTTATAGGCAACAAGGGAGAAATTCAGAAATAATGATACACGTATGAAATTACTAGTTGGCAAACTTAATAAAATACAGAAGATGGACAATGATTATTGCTAGTTGCTAAGATGATCATACTGACTGACAGGTGGCAAGTGTTAGGTAGAGGAATCTTGCCAATAAAACTTGACTCAATGGATCACTGCACAGAAGACAAACATTCATTGTTTGCCGCTTAGTGTGGCACAATGGAAAATGCAAAGTTTCACCTAGGAAGTGCTCATGCAAAAATTAAATCCAAATAAATGAAATTTGAACCATGTTCCCAACAAGTTCACTAGATTTAATCTTCAGCTGACAGAAAATATGGAGCAAGAGAAGAACATGTCAAACAACACCTTGAGGACACAAGCATCAACAATAAAATGAAAAGAATTCTCTAAGACTACAGATCTCATTTCTCATACAAATAGATGGTATGGAACATAAAAATAAAGTGCAAATATGAGTCATTAAGAGACTCAAGAGGAATCAACCAAATGCAGCATATATAGCTCTTCCGAATTCTGATTCAAATAAACTATAACAACAACAAACTGAAATAAGCATGGAGAACTGAGACAAGGTTTCATATTACTAAGGGTTCAAGGGGAAGGGGGCAGGGAGGAAGGGTAATATAGGGAGCTGATACTGGGGGCCTGGAGAGAGGGAGGATGTTTTGAGAGTGATGATGACAATAAGTGTGTAAATGTGGCCTGCATAAAATTGATGTTTTTATGGTTTGTGATGGGAGTTGTATGAGCCCCCAACAAAATGATTAAAAAAAAATTAAAATGTTGTTGTTCACTGTGTTGGTTATGATATAATGGCATTTTGAGTTTTGCATGATATCAATACATTTCAATTTCAATACAATTCAATATTTGTAAGTTAAATGTTATGCTGGTAAATAAAAGGCTATCTAGCTCAGAATCAAAAAAGTCCACATGAAAGAGCCACATCAGTCTGTGTAACCATGAGGTATTGAAGGGATCAGGCATCAAAGAACTAAAGATTTTATTATTGTAAATGAGGGTGAGTACAGAGTGGGGACCAAAGTCCATCTGTAGGTGATGTGACATCCCCTTTACTTAAGGATTGCTGGAAGAAGACTAGCCAGTCATGGTACAATGTAGCAACAACGAAATATGCAACTTTCCTCTAGTTCTTAAATGCTTCCTCTCTCCCCCCACTCTCCCTTGCACTGTCATGATCCTAATACTACCTTACAAATATGGCTAGACCAGAGGCT
This sequence comes from Nesogale talazaci, assembly GCA_004026705.1. Classification (NCBI taxonomy): domain Eukaryota; kingdom Metazoa; phylum Chordata; class Mammalia; order Afrosoricida; family Tenrecidae; genus Nesogale; species Nesogale talazaci. The sequence continues at coordinate 111,882 of PVJH01002522.1, read as the reverse complement.
GTACACTGGTACAGATGGGAACTGGAAACATGGAGAATCCAGAACCAATCATCTCTTCAGGATCAGTGATTAGAATGGTGATACCGGGAGGGTAGAGAAAAGATGGAGTAGAAAGGGGGAACTGATTATAAGGATCTACATATAACCTACTCAATAGGGGACAGACAAAAAGAAAAGGGGTAAATGGAGACATTGGACAGTGAACAACATGACATAAAAATAATAATTTATTAATTATCAAGGGTTCATGAGGGAAGAGGGAGCAGGGAGGGAGGGAAAATATGAGGGCTTAATGTCAAGGGTATAAGTAGAAAGAAAATGTTTTGAGAACGATGGTAGCAACAAATGTACTAATGTGCTTTGCATATAATGGATGGATGGATGGATTGTGATGAGTTGTATGAGCCCCCCAATAAAATGATTTAAAGAAAATGTTACGCTGTGAGTGACTGAGTTTAAAATGCTGGGATAGATATAAAAAAAACTACAGACAGGACACACATCCACACAACAACACACATGAGTCAAACATTGCTTTTGTTTAAGATAAGTTATAGGAACATGGAAGGAAACCCATCAGACTATTCTATTTCAGATATGTTTTTAAATTTTCATAATAAACACTTAAAATCAATTGCATTTATATTCCACTGGTTGTATTTAAAGATAAATGCATCATTTTATTATAAAATATTTATAAATGCTAGAAATCACACTTTATAAATATTTAAATTTATAGTGAAACAAATTTGAAAATTAAAAATGCTCCAGAAAATAAATATGCTCAAGTTCTTTTTGAGCATGTTTAGAGACTTGTTTTAAAGAAATTATTTCCCACATGCATGGTCCTCACTGGTACTCTGTATCCTCCTAATGGCGCAAGTTATCTAATTCAACATTGGTCAATGAGATGAAGAACTCATCAAGGACATTAGTTGAGGCATGCTGACAAATTTTTTCTTTCACCATAAAATGATATTATCTTTCATGCCCTGCCTACTACCCTCCTCCCTGACCTTTGCATATTATCATTTCAGGACATGATGCCGGAAGCAGCTGAATGCACTCAGTCAGCAGATAGCAGCGTCCCTGCAAGAGCTTGGCCTCTCAGGGAAGATTCTAGGCAGATCTCCTAATCAGAAAATCACCCTGAAGATTCTAAGGGCTACTGAGCAAATGCTCACTCTGGGCTACAGGTTCTTAATTGAAGGGGATCCAGGGGTACTCACACCACTGCCCATGGGCCACATGCAGCCTACTGGGTGTTTTTTTTTTTAATAAATCATCTTATTGGGGGCTCATACAACTCCTATCATGATCAATATATACATAAATTGTATTCAGACCACATTTTCACATTTGTTGTCATCATCATTTTGGAAACATCCTCCTTCTACCTAGGCTCCTCGTACCAGCTCCCCATATTTCCTCTCCCTCCCCCTCCCCCTCCCTATAAAGAATTTATAAATTGTCATATTTTGTCATCGTACACTGTCCGATATGTGCCTTTACCTACATCCCCATTGTTTGTACCCCAGAGAGGAGGTTATATGTAGATTCCTGCAATAGTTTCCTCCTTTCTACTCCACCTTCCCTCCATCCTCCTAGCATCACCACACTCACCGCTGATCTGTCCTGAATTATCCCTGTTGTGGGCTCCAGTGTACATCCCCTGATCTAGCTGGATTTATAAGGTAGAATTGGGATCATGATAGTGAGTGGGGGAAAGCATTTAAGAACTAGAGGAAAGTTGCATATTTCATTGTTGCTACACTGTACCTTGACTGGCTCATCTCCTCCCTAAAGCCCCTCTGTAAGGGACTGTTGCTTCACCTATTGATGGATTTTGGGTCTCAAAATCTGTACTCCCCCTCATTTATAATGATATAATTTTTAGTTCTTTGATGCCTGATACCCAACCCCTTCAACATAATGATAGATACTCAGACCAATGGAAAAGAACTGAAATCCCAGAAATAAAAACATCAACATACAGACAACTGATCTTTGATAAGGCCCCCAAAAATATCAAATGGGAAGCAGATTACCTTACCAGCCAACTCATTCCAGGCCCAAAGTGAATTTGCTCATAGTTGTGTTTGTTTGCTTTTTTAACGATAGTCTGGCCCTCCAAAGGTCTGAGGGACAATGAACTGGCCCCCTGCTTTAAAAGTTTGAGGATCCTTGAGACAGTGTCACTGTAGCTACAAAGAGGCTGGATTGTTCAGTTTGCTGTTGATCCTCTGAACAAAGATTGCGATACCTTATCTCTTATGTTCATGAAAACCATGAGATAGAGTGAGAGTAAGCTTCAGTGAATAATTCAATGCACCTAAAGCATGCCCTGCAGGACGGGTATGATCTGATAAGTGTCTGAAAGGTAAACAAAGTTCAAATTCCAAGAGACCTCCCTATGCTACTGGTTATAATCATATCCCATGATTCTAAATTCAATGGACTCATTTAAAGCAGAAGAGTGAAATGCTAATTATCATCACTTTGTGTACTATGCATTTCAATTACCCACGCCTTGGGCTGAGATCAGGTAAGGGATGTGATGATGTGAACTGAGCACTGACATTCAGAGTGAAAACTAGTAAGTGTGATTTGCACCCGTGGCTGTGTTACAACTTTACAGCCAGCTATTGTTAACACAGAGGGTCCGATGTGTTAGAAAAGTAATGGCAAAAGTTTTTGATGAATCCGGTCATGTGATAATCAGAATGCTGCTGGCTGTCATTTGTTCTCCACGGTTCCAGGGTAACTAAGTGAAAAGAAATCCATTCATTCTTGAGGGAAATTTGTAGTCAGGGTCTACTACTGTGGCTTGGGCTAAGCCTGCGTTTATAGGCAGCTTTTTTATTCGCCAGGTGCTTACTCTGAGAAAACTTGTTCTACCCCCTGTAGTAACTGGTGGACTAGTTGGAGGATTAAATGAGAACGGGCGGTGTAAAGTGGCTTCTAAGTAATAAATCCCAAACAAATGGAATTTGCTCTTATTACTTGTAACATCCAGGGACAGAAGCAACATTTGAGAAGATCAGCAAATTGGATTCACAGAGAATGATGGGTTACCAACATTTAAAAGCATTGCCCAGACAAAAAAGATTTAGGGCTAACAATGGATACACGAATGCCACATTACTTATAAAGGAAGGGTGACTTTAAATCTTAATAAAGTACACGTGAACCTCCCAGATACGGTTACAGAAATGGTTTGGGTTCACAAGTGCCATGCAAATTGAACAGGCTAATAATATCTTTCAATTACGCCCAATTAAATCCTATTATCTCTTTATTTTCATGCCAGACCCATTTGTTTATGTCCATGATAAATACATATTCTAGAAATCTTGCTTGCTCAAGTGAAGCTCTTCATTAACAAACGTGTGCCTGTGTGCAAAACTGATAAAATAGAAAAGTGATATACTGGTCTTCAAATGGGAAAATGAGGTGGCTGGTATAATTATTGGACTCTGCCTTGGCATTACCCCTCCATTCCTCAAATGAACCTTCCATTATTTTTATTGCCTTTCTTTTGTCAGCCTAGAGTAAAGACTCTGGGGATGTGCATTGTGGTTCATATATTGTCCACACTATTATACATTTTGTTCATTTTTCACACCAAAAACAGATACACAGATAGTCCAAGATTAGGAGAAACCATGGTAGTTAGATGGGACAGAAAGATGTTGACAAGTTGGCAAGTGTGTTCAAATGAACAAGATTTGATTTACACATGAATTAATGCAAAATACTATGTCAAGGTTTAAGACTAAAGCAATGCAAAAAAATGATTTAATATATTTTCTTAGGGGATGAAATGATAGATTATGTTGACTGCCAATGAAATTAGTTGCCATCAAGTCCTTTTCGAGCGATGGGGATACCATATGTGTTAGAAGGGTACTATGCTCCCTGGGTGGACAGTTTTTCAGAAGCAGAATACCTGGCCTTTTCCCACCATGTCTTTCACTGAAGGCCCACATTCAACCTTTTCATTAGCTGCCAAGTTCATACACTCTTGGCACTTTGCTGACCACCAGGTCCAAACCAAATCTGCTACCACTGAGTGCATTCTGAGTTATGGCAAGCTTATGGGTCACAGAGTAGCACTGCTTCATAATGTTTTCTTGGCTGGAATATTCTTGTAAAATCATTTTTATTGGGGGCTCTTACAGCTCTTATGACAATCCATCTATCCATCCATTGTGTCAAGTACATTTATTTCCATCATAATTTTCAAAACATTTTCTTTCTACTTGAGCCCTTGATAACAGCTCCTTTTACCCCTTACCGCCACCCTTCCTTCTTCATGAACCCTTGATAATTTATAATATTCCCCCCATGTCTTACCCTGACTGCTGTCTCCCTTCACCTACTGTTCTATTGTCCATCCCCCTAGGAAGGGGTTATATGTAGATCATCTAAGAGGATCAGATCTCCATCATTTCTGTATTGTCACTTGGTAGGTTCAAACTGCCAAGCCCACAGTTAATAATCCAGTGTCATTCAGCTAATTCTGACCCTTAGAAATTCTGAGGATGGAATAGAACTGCTTCAGAGGGTATCCATGGTGGTTATTTCTATGGCAACCAACTGACATATCTTCTCCTGGGAAGCAGCTCCAATCATTGGATTAGCTGCTTAACATGTTGAGTGCTTAACAAGTGAGCCACCAAGGTTCCTTTTAAAGGTGAACAGACAATCATAAAATATTCCCATCACTCAGGGACTTTTGGGCAGACTAGAAAACAACTGCCAATAATAGCAACTTTTAAAAGAAAAAAGGCACCACTGATCCATTTCATAGAGTCCACCAAACACATTATGTTCATGGCACTGCAAAAATCTCTTTGAGAAAATAAAACTCTGCTTAAGAGAACTTAACGTTTATTACAACAAGAAATAGAATAATCCCTTCATGTCTGTCATGTACCTGTTGAGGTACAAAGTTACTGTTCCAAAAAGGGTTGGTTAGGATCCAACCACGTCAGGAGGTAACATATAATCAATAGCTGATGGTCCTGAAGGAAGATGTCCAAGCAGCACTGAAGGCATTAGAAAAACACAGGGCTCTAGAAATCGATGGAATAAAAATTTTAAAAGCTTCAACAAAGCGATGCAGCTCTGAGAGCGCTCAGCAGCATATGACAAGAAAGTGAGGAGAAAGCTACCTGGTCAACCAACTTGGAGCTATATCTGTGCCTATTCCAAGAAGGTCAGCCCAAAATAACATGGAAATCACCCAACAATATTTTTAATATTACATCCAAGTAAAACATTTCTAAGGATAATTTTTAAAATAGTTGAGCAGTACACAGATAAGAAGCAATTAGAGATTGAAGCTTGATTCAGAAAAGATTATGAAACAAAGGATATTGTTACTTGGGTCATATGGATTTTTGCTGAAAGTAGAGAATACCAGAAAAATATTTGGCTGTGTTTTGTTGACTATGCAGAGAGATTTGATTTGTGTATCACAAGAGATTGTGGCAGTCACCTAACCTGGTGTTCATTTGAGGATTAAGGACATAGGGGTGGAGTTTAGCCTGTCAATCTGGAGATAGTCAGTGAGACCTCTGGTTGGGCATGGCCTCCTCCTGAGAATTCTGGGAAATGTGGTAATTCCTTCTTGGAGACAGATACACTATCTCACTCAATCCCTTGGTGATGCTGTACTGACAAGACACAAGGCTGACTCCCTGTGAAACATCCTGGAGGAGAAGCTACATGAATCTACCCTGATGGAATCAGACCTCTGAAACCAGAAAAGGCATGTAGATAACCTTGCCAGCACTGGGATGCTTACAATGTCACTGGATCTAAAGACTTTCTACCCACTGGCCTGGGATTGTCCTGCATTTGATGTCATTGCATGTGCCTCATGAATCTGAAGGTTTTATAGACTGTTATTGAACATATGGGCTAAAATCAGACTTGTGGGCTTGGACTGGACTGGGTTGGGATCCATTCCTCTTGTATATAAACCTCTCCCTTATAAACATATGCATGATTTTGAATTTGTTTCTCTAATCTACCCAGACTAACATATAGACTATGGACGACACTAAGAAGAATGGAAATTCCAGAACAGTTTACCTATGGAGTGAAACACTCATGTGGATGTATAGGTTTGGGCATGGTGGTACAAATCCCACTCTTATAGCCAAACGTATACAAAAAAAAGCTCTCATAAACTATGCATAAGGGCCTACCAAATACATCAATAAAAGTGATTTGTATATTCAAAACATAAGAACATAATGTTGTACTGTGTTTGCTGACTGAAACTCAAGAGGTATTCAAAATGAAACAGACAGCAAGAAGATTTTTGCATCCTCAGGTCTCAGATTTACTTGAAAATGTTTGTCAGGTTCAGACACTTTCAAAGGAAGTGGATGTAGTAATTTGCCATTTATGGGATCTTGAGCAAACTGTATGTGTTGTTGTTATATATAATCATTCTGTTTATTTTTTCATATGGGAAAAGAGATCATCTTATTTCTGAAACCCTTTGTCTTCAGAATAAAATCCAAAGTCCGTACATGAATGGAGACCAGTTTGGATCCCAGGCTGATGTATATCGTGCACATTTACCACCATTCTGTCAGTAGAGACTCACGTGTTGTTATGAAGCTGGAAAAATTTTTAGTACCATTTCACTATGAAGATGGACTAGGAAGGAAAGGTCCATGATAATCAGTCACTGAAAACCCTTTGGACCTCATGGTTTAAACTCCAGCTGACCGTGGGGCTAGAACAAAACTCTTTTTCCATTGTGCATAAGGTTTCTGTGAGTCAGGGCAGCAATAATGCTTTTTTTTATTTCCAAATATTTTTGTTTTTTTTACTTCTGAAGTTGATAAATAATACTGTGTTAGTTTAGATTGACTAGAGAACCAAATTCATAGATGCATATGTGCATAAGAAAGGATTTCATATCAAAGAGGAATTGTCTATTAGAAAAACATCCCAGTTCAGTCCAGATCAAGTCCATATGTTTGATATCTGCCCATATGTCCGCTACCAGTCTATAAATACCTCTTCAGGTTCATACAACCTATGCACTGACACTGAATGCAGGAATATCACAGGCCAGTGGGTGGGAAGTCTTATGGATCTAGTGGCAGTGTGGCAGTGGAAGTCTCTCAGCTCTGTCATGGGTCTCCACATGACTTCTCCAGCTCCAGGGCCTGCCTCCATCAGCTGAGCTCCATGTGACCTGTCAACAAGAATGTCTTGCAGAGAGTGTCTTTGTCTGGACTCCAGCAAACTATTTATGTCTGTCGAGCCTCCAAATGAGGTCATCAAGCTGGGACCTGATTGAGAAGGTAGATTCTCCCCTTTCCTCAAGTTGGCATTATGTAACTTCAAAAAATTTGAACTTCAAATTCAAGTTGATTATGTAACTTCAAAAAATTTGCCAACGATTTAACATCTTTGATAGAGTTGGGGTAAAGATTATACATTTAGACATAATGAATTGGGGGTGAAACAGCCTGAAGCTCAACATATAGATTATTTAAAATTAAAATGTGTGTGTGTCACATGGGCTAAACTGAGTGGAATTGGTGAAGGTGTCTGTATTGAGAATCATGACTAACATTTAGTGATTGATCTTGGGCTGGCTATTTGTAACACTCTTGATTCCCACAACTTTAACATTATAGCAAGATATACACTGTATATGCTATTGTTAGCACTACGCTAGATGCTGGCTACTTCTAATAAGTTTCACCTGAAAAAAAAGTATATCTGCTACATGAGACCTCTTTTCTTTTAGTAGACTGCCTTAGGTTTCTTCATATGATGGTCACAAAGAATTCCAAGACGGTAAGCTTTTTAATATCTAATCTCAGAACAGAACCCCACAATTCACTCCACTGCATTCTCTTGATAAGAAAGAATGTCTCACACAGTCTGCTGAGATTCAAAGGGTGGAAAAACAGAATCCACCTCTTGATAGGAAGATTACAGACCCATAGATATGGAGAAGGCATAATGGATGAAAATATTTCTTGTTCCTCCCTTCCTTCGATCTACCATAGCAATGTTAGAGGTTGGGATGTTAAGCTAATGAAAAGCTACTTTCAAAAGGCTTGAAGAAGGGAATCACAAGTTGGTGCAACACCCTTTTAGACAATTACTCTGTTTAAAGTATGAAGCAGAGATGGAGAGAAAACAAACACGTGGAGAGAATCCAGTGAAGGGGTAATTATAATTCAAGAGAGAGAGGAAGGTGGCCTATAACAGAGCAGTGGCATGGGGCTAGGTGGAAATGGAAAAATGGAAAGACACATAGAAAGCTTTAAGGAATATAAAGTCAAAAGTCTGGCATCGATATTTCTCCTTTGGACTCAACTCCCTGCCATTGAGTCTATGCAGGAGAGAGTAGGAGAGAGTAGAGAGTAGGAGAGAGTAGAACAGCCCAAAACTGTACCCAAACAGCCTAAACCTGTACCTATTTCCTGAAAAGGACAGCCTCATCTTTGCCCCTCAGAGCTGAGGGAATATTTAAACTATTGGCCTTGCAGTTAGCAGTCCAACTCACAACCCATCATACCACCAGGGCTCTCGCCTGAGCTAAGAAAGCTCCCAACAAAACCAAAGCATCACAAGCCATGGGCTGAAGAGAAATACAAAAGGGACAAAATTAAAGTTTGCTGTAAATGGAAAGATTCAGCAGCAGGCAACACTGATTATTGTTCAAGTGTCCAGTGGCACTGTGAAATAGGGGAAATCTATTAAGAAAGACATGCTGGAATCCTTTTACAATGCCATTTTCAATTGAACTTTAATTTACATTTTATAAATTATGCAATATTTTATAAAGTAAGTGAAATCTTTTAGTATTCTAATGTGCAACCCTGTAGGTTTGGCAGCTTAGAGTTTTGAACATGTAATTTCACATTCCCTGATTCAGTAATAAGCTTTCCGAAAGGTGAGACCTGCAGAAATGTTGAAATGAGTTATTCCATCTCCTTGTCAATTTTTTAAAAAGTAATTTCCACATTAAGTACTATTCACATACAAACCATAATGGGATGTCTGACATGCCTACAGTAGACGCTTAAAGTGAGTTAACATTTCATCAAGAATGTTTGTTTTAATCCTTATGGAGGTATTAAAGGTAAACACACTGATATCTATTGAAATTGACTCTCTGTATTTGTAAGAATTGTGTACTTTAAGCCTGAGAAATGGGTAAGGGTTCCTTGAAAATATCTCATTATAGGAAACTGAGATTCAGTAGGTGATATGTTTCCGAAGAAGATCAACACAGAATCTTCGTAATTTTTGTTGACCTTTTGTGGACTTCTCTACTGGGTAGAAGATAATTTAATTACCTCCAGGCAGCTGACCAGTTTCAAGAAACAATGAAATCATTGTGCTGGATCAAATTAACATAGATAAGATTATTTACATAATTAGCAATTCACTATTCCAGGTTCTAAAGCAAAAGTGTACCCTCTTTCACATAGAGCAGTTCTTTGACTGCATATGTGAACTAGTGCTTGGATTTCAGTGCATTTCCAAAGATTTTCAAAGACATCTATGTATTCTCAATTAAGGGTATATCTAAAATATACCAGATGACACAAGAAAAAATAATACCCATGTAAAATTTTAAGTAAATAAAACGATATTTTAAAAGGTTGTTCTTCGTAGATGCATCAGTTAATGTTGGGATAGCATTGAGATGGCCCATCATTTAGCTGTCAGTTTGTCACATTGTGGTGTGTGTGTGTGTGTTTGTGTGTATGTGCGTGCTATTGTGATGCTGAAACCTATGCTATTGATATTTGAAACACCAGCAGGAGGATTCCAATTGGATAGGTTTCAGATGAGCTCTCAGACTAAGAGCAAACTACAAAGAAGGTATCAGCTGCCCACCTTTAGTGAATTAAGCCACCAAAAACCCTATGGATAGTGTGGAAACATTGTCAGTTATTGAAAATGTAGTGAAGAGAAGCAGAACTTTGTCAAAGATAGTACCAGAAGACCATCTCTCTAGGTCCCAAAGCAGTCAAAATATGACTTAGAAGCAGCTGCCACAATGACAGGAATGGAGTTAAGCCTTTGGAACTTTCCTTTTTGGTGAAACCAAGAACTATTCCACCTTCAAACTAATGGTGCTGTAGGAAGAAATTCAAACTGCACAGAAAGCATTTGTGAAAATCAAGGCTCCAGAAATCTATGGAATGTCAAGGTAAACTTTTCAAAAAGCCGATGAAGCATTCACTCATCTTTGTCAAGCAATTTGGATGACAACTATTTGTCCAAATAACTGGAAGAGATCAATAGTGTACCCATTTCATCAGAATTTGAACAATACTATGGATTTTGAATAACATCATTGATACCATTTGCTGAAGGTAATTCAAAATGGTTGCAACAGTATATTGGCAGGAAACTTCCAGAGATTCAGGCTGAATCTCCAAAAGAGGACATGGAATGAGAGATATCATTGCTGATATCAGATTGATCTTAGCTGAAAGCAGATGAAGGAAAAAAAATTCTCTTGTATTTCATTGACTGTAACAAGGCATTCAACTATGTGGATCATAAGAATCTATGGACACCCTTGAGAAGAATGAGAATTCCAGAACCCTTATTGTACTCATGTGAAATATATATATGGATTAAGAGGCAGTTGCTTAACAAGAACAAGGGAATAATGCATGGCTTAAAATCAAGAAAGGACATCTCAAGACCAATAATGAGAGTAGCCATACTAGGTCAGGGGAAAGCAGAGAGAGTGGGGGAGAGAAAAGGGGAATTGATAACTATGATCTACATATAACCACCTCCCAGGGGGACAGACAATTGAAAAGTAGATGAAGGGAGACATTGGTCAGTGTAGGACATGAAATAATAATAATAATTTATTAATTATCAGGAGTTCATGATGGAGAGAAAATGGAAGAGGGGGAAGAACAATGAGATGCTGATAGCAAAGGTTCAAATAGAAAGAAAATGTATTGAAAATGATGAGAGCAATTATGTACAAATGTGCTTGATACAATGGATGTATCGATGGATTATGATAAGAGTTTTACAAGCCCCTAATAAAATGATTTAAAAAGAGAGAGGTGTGTGAGCCACTAACTTAAGAGAGAGAGAAAGAGCTGTAAGAGAGAGAGAACCCACAATAAAATGATTTTTTTAAAAAGGAAGAATGATATGCATCAGGATTGTAATCCTTCTATCATACTTATTCAATCTGTGTATTGAATAAATCATCAGAGATGCTGGATTATATCAAGAAGAGTGTGACATCATGATTAGAGGAAGGCTCATTAACAACCTATAGAATGTGTGGGCAACACAAACTTGCATGATGAAAATGAGGAAGACTTGAATCACTTGCTGAAGATCAAGGATTTCAGTCTTCAGGGTGGATTACAAATCAATGTAAAGAAAACAAAGATCATCATAACTTGACCAATACATAACACTATGATAAACAGAAATAACATTGAACTTGTCAAGAGTTTTTATTTTTTTTTTTTGCTTGGATCCACAATCAATGCTCATGAAAGCAACAATCAAGATATCATAGGACATACTGCACTGGGTAATCTGCTGTACAAGTTCTCTTTCAAGTTGTTAAAATGCTAGGGTATCACTTTAAGGACTTAGACAAATCAGATCCAAGTCATGACGTTTTCAATGACCTTATTTGCATGTGAAAAGCAGAACATGGAATAGGATGACTGAAGAAAATTTGATCATTTGAATTATGGTGCTGGAGAAGAACATTTAATGTAGCATGGGCTTACAAAAGAACAAACAGATCTGTCTTGGAAGATATATACCCAGAATAATCACTAGAAGCAAGGCTTCACCTCAAGTTCTTTGGACATATTATCAGGAGAAACCAATCCGTGGAGAAGAAACTCCTGGTTGGTAAAATACAGGGGCAATGGAAAAGAGAAAGGCCCTAGGGGAGATGGATTGACACAATTGACACAAGGAATTGATGCAATGACAGCTCAGATCTAAGAACCATTGTGTGAAGGACTACAGGATCAGCTGGTGCATAGGGGTTGCTATGAATCGGAACTAACCTGAAAGCACCAAACAACATCAGAGGGCTGGGGTTATTATTCACTAATGTAGACATTGCAGTTGACTCAACTTGTATAAACTGAGAGTTGAGAAGGAGATGTGGCAGTTGTATATGTCAACCTAAGGTGTTGATGTACAGGATCGCGTTTCCCATTTTAATAGTTGCGTGAGGTGTCATGAGAGAGGCAGGGAGCATTTTAGGAGAAAGCAATTTAAAAGAAATTATTAAATGTCATCATTAATAATAAGCGAGTAATTTTAAACTCTGGCATAGGCTGTCATAATAGAGCATGTCATTAAAAAGACAGCTAATAGAATGGGAAGGGAAAAGTAAGAAGATATGAAAGAAAAAGGGTAGAGGCAAAAAACATGTTTTGCAAGTCAAGGCCATAAGGACTTTGATTGTTTTAGTGGGTATGCATTGTGATAGCATCTCTAGGTGGTACAAATGATCAATGTACTCAGCTACTAGCAGAAATGTTGGAGGTTTAAGTCCATGCAATGGTGCCTCAGAAGAAAGGCCTGGAGATCTGGCATAGTAGCTGAAACAAAACAGCCATTTAAAACTCTATGGAGCGCGGTTCTATGTGGATGTATGTTTGAGCTCCAGGAATTAAAGATGCCTCAGAGCAACCAGAGAGTGCACATTCACAATGAGCCAAAGTGCACAAAAGCATTCCTGAGATCTGCTTCCACATGCTCCAAACTATTAGATGACTCAGTCCACTGGATAAATGTCTGATATCTTTCTTAGTTAAATGGTCCTTGCAGAGTGGTCAAAAACAGGAATTGTTACAATTAAAGAGCCAGTAATATAACGAACACGGGAATACTTCCACAGTAATGGAAAGTCAAGTTCACTCTCTAAGAACCTGGGAGATTTACATTGTTTTCTTTCAGCTTCTAACTTCTATTGGCTGTTTAAGCCTGCTCAATAGAAGTGCACAAGCCTTTACGACCACAGATACTGTAGCTTTTGATAGCCCCACACCATCAGCTTTCTTCACCACTTTTGCTTATACACACATTTGTCTTCTGTGATCATGTTGGGAAGGTGAGCATCATGGAATGCCAATTTAATAGAATAAACTGTTCTTGCATTGAAGAAGTATTTGGGTGGAGACCCAATGTCCATTTGCTGCCTTAATACTAATCCTGAAGGTATATGCACGTAGACAGATTTTCCCATCATATATGTGTGAGTGTATAAATACATACCCATGTAATGCATGTATTTAGACCTCTATAAATGCCCTTTGCTGCCTATTTCTTTTCTCTGTTTTCTGTGATGTTACTCTTGTCCCAATATATGGCTTCAGGTTTCAGTAATCCCTTTCTGTTATATTACTTTTGATCAATCCCTATCAGGCCTCTCACATCCACTTTGTGACTGATTTTGGATCATCCATTGTTGCTTTATCCCTGGGTTGGTTAAAACCACCTCCTTTACCCCACCTCCCTATTTCCCATGTCCCCTGGGAATGATCAGTCCCATTATTTTCTCCACCAGACTATTCATTCAGCCTATCTTATCTAGATAGACTTGCAGAGATAATAATATGTACAAAAACAAAGAAGACATCTCAAGATGTAGACACAAAACAAAATGATGACAACAACAACAAAAACATAAAAGCTTGAAGGTAAACAAATGTCCGTCTAGCTCAGAAGCATAAAAGCCCACATGAAAGAAGCACACCAGCCAGTGAGACCATGAGATATTGAGGGGATCAGGTATCAGGAATCAAAGAACTAAAATTATATCATTATAAATGATGGGGAGTACAGAGTGGGGACCAAAATCCCATCTGTAGATTAAGCAACATCCCCTTACAGAATAGTTGCGGGGAAGAGATGAGTTAATCAGGGTATAGTGTAGCAACAATGAAATATGCAACTTTACTTTAGTTCTTAAATGCTTCCTAGCTTCCCTTCCCCCACTATCATAATTCCAATTTTACCTTAAAAATCTGGCTAGACCAGAGGATCTACAGATGGGAACTAGAAACGTGAGGAATCCAGGACAGATGATGCCCTCAGGACCAGTGGTGAGAGTGGTGATACAGGGAGGATGGAGAGAAGGTGGAATAGAAAGGGGGAACCAATGATAAGAAACAACATATAACCTCCTCACTGGGGTATGAACAGGGAAGTGAGTGGAGACTTCAGTCAGTGTACAATATGACAAAATAATAACAGTTTATAAATTATAAAGGGTTTATTAGTGAGGGTGGAGAGAGGAGGGAGGGGAAATATGAGAAGTTAATACCAAGAGCTTAAGTAGAAAAAAAAATGTTTTGAGAATGATGATGGCAACAAATGTACAAATGTGCTTTGCGTACATTGGATGGATGTAGGGATTGTGATAAGAGTTGTATGAGCCCCCAACAAAATGATAAAAAAATTAAAAAACAAAACACAAAGAAAAGTGCACAAGAAGTTTGTGGTTGTTATATAATGTGATATCAATTTGAGAGGATTACACATGAAGGAGTGTCATCTAGCCTGTCAGTTCAGAGATAGTCAATGAGGTCTCCAGGTGGACATGGCTTTCTCCTGAAAATTCAAGGAAATCTGGTATGTATTTCCTCCTTGAAGACTCTCTCTCTCTCTCTCTCTCTCTCCCTTTCTCTGTGCACACTTCCTGGGAGAGAATGCAGTTGACAAGACACATGGAACTAGTGTGTCAAGCTGAAGAAGCCTCAAGGACCTATCCTAATGCAACCTGCTCTCTGAAGCTAGAGAAGCCACATAGAGACCTCTGCCAGCACAGAGATGCTTACAACGACAGTGCCACTGGATGCAAAGACTTTCTACCCACTTGCCTGTGATTGTCCTGCATTCTGCCTCATTTCATGTGTTTCATGGGTCTGAAGAGGACTTTGCAGAAGGGTATCAGACATATGGGCTGACATCAGATTCATGGGCTTGGACTGGACGGGGTTGGGATGCTTTCTTAATGTAAAATTTTCCTTTATATATAACTCATGAATTTCAATGGATTTGTTTCCCTAGTCTACCTGGACTAACACAAAGTGTTCCTATAAAGATTACCACTGTCAAAACTCTTCTCCAGGGCAGTTCTCATCTGTACCACATGAGGAGAATCACAGGACAAGGAGATCCCTTGATTCAAAGGAAGTCAGATGAGAGCAGGAAAGAACCTCTGACATTCACCTAGCCTCTCATTTATGTTCTTCTGGCCTTTCAAGAGGAATCCTGGGGGTGTGGTTATGTATTGTGCGGCTGAACACGGGGTCAGCAGTTTGAAATCACCAGCCCGTTTGTGTGAGAAAGACAAGACTTTCTACTCCTAGAAAGAGTTAAGAGTTTCCTCACAGAAACCCTTAAGGCAGTAGTTCTATCCTGTCCCATAGGATTGCTTTGAGTCAGTATCGATTCAATAGCAGTGGGTTTGGGTTTGGGCTGGTCCTTACAACCAGAGCCCGGGTAACCCAGTGCACAAAACATGGGACTGCTAAGCAGAAAGTCAGTAGTTTAAATTCATTAGTGATGTCGTGGTCTAAAGAAGAGCTTCTGAAAAGCTCTACAGCCTAGGAAACTGGAATATGGCAGTTATTATCTGTCAGAGATGGTTGGAATGACTCCGTGGCAGTGGGTTGGTTAAACCTTTCAAAAATGTCAGGCACTGAACTCCGCCTCAGATATGTTGTATAGCTTCAAAAAGCTAGTTGGGGGAGGGGTGAGCTCTTTCCCCAGGTGTGGTCCGAAACCTATCATAAAAAAGAAGTCACATATAATAAGAAAATGGGGCAGCCACAAAGATAAGTAGGAAGCAAGGTGGCACAAAACTCAAGAAGGACAGCTTTGTGCTTAATAAATATTTATCATCAGTGTCTGTCAATTACCTTTTATGGATTTTTATACACGTCCTGTGTCTTTCATCTTTTTCATGTCACAGTTTATTCAAGTCTTGGAAAATGCACGTGTCAGGTAAATGTTGATTTACATGCAAATTGCCCTTGCTAACTTTGTCTTTAACTGGAAAATAAATTCAGAAATTTATGTTTCCTTATTAACCACTGCTTTTTCATTTTTTAAAGGTTCAAGTATTCAACATCATGTGTAAATAAAAGTGCAGTTTGCTGGGGTTTTGCTTGGCTGCTTTGTGCCTTCTAGAAACCACTATTTGTTGATGCCAGTGAGAAGAGCAATACCAGACCTGGAGTATTTTTCATTGTCTTCTCTAACATAGTTTCCAGCCTCTGGCTGACCTTGAAATTTTGGATTTGCCAGTCTACACAATCATGTTAACCCATTTCTTAAACCAGCAATTGTCTTACTAAATAAATAAAGGAGACTTGATAGCAAAGGAGGCTTGCTAACCAAAAGGTCGATGGGTTCAAAACTATCAGTGACTCTTCAAGAGAAAATATTGACCTCCCTTAAGGAGAACATATCCTAGAAAATTTTATGGGACTGATGTACACTATGCTACAGAATCCTCATGAGTGAGAATCAATTCAATGGTGCATTTTAACATTACACAGGCATACTGCTATTGTTGTAAGCTGGTACATGCTCAACAGGATGCTGGGTTCATTCTTGGTCATGGTGACCCCATGTACTCAGAATGCAACTGCTCATAGGGATTTCAAAGTTGTGAACTTTTCGATCACCACGCTTTTCTTCCAAGGTACATCTGAATGGGTATCAGCCCCCAATTTTTTTGGCTAGTTGTTGCAATGGATAGATGCATTTATTGTTAGATGCTCTGAATTGGTTCTGACTCAGTGTGCATACACTGTGTATACTGGAACTAATTCACCTTCCGGTCCTGCGCCATCCATATGCTATTGTTATGTCTGTGGAGTTGTTATAGCCAGGGGATCAATCCATCTCATGGAGAGATTGTTTGTTGTGTTTACTTGTTTGCTGATCCTCTACTTTACCAAAATACATAAATACATATATGATTCATTTTATTGTAAAATGCTGATTCACCCACACTTCGGAAATGCCAAAGTGAACAGAAAAATAATTACCAGAGGATACGTAAAACTAAAAGCTATCGGGTTAGTCTAATGAGTCATAGCAACATGCAAGAATTTCCTAGCCAAGAAAAATAGGTTTTGAGGGTATTGCCTGTCCTTCTTTTGTGTTTCAATGGCCCATTAAAATGTGAGAACCACAAACAAGTGCTAAGAAAGGTGCAGAGTTCTTCATTCAATGTGTGGTGATAGAGTTAACTAAGCGCTGAGCCCTGGTGGCGCAAGGGTTGTGTGCAGGACTGCGGCCCACAGGGTTGACGGTTCAAATCCATCAGCAAGTCTCCAGGAGCAAGGCTGGGCTTCCTACTCCCACCAGCACAGTGATGCGAGAAAAAACATAGAGCTAACAAAGCTTCTATTTCCTCACATGCACAGGCTCCGATGTTGTCCAGGGAGACAGATGAGGAATCCCAAATTGGGGCCCAGAAATATCATTTTTATTAGGGGCTCATGGGGGTGAAGGGATGTATATGAAAATAATGGGAGCTTTTATTAAAAAAAAAAAAAAAAAGAACTAGAGGAAAGAGGGAAAGAGGAGCCAAAGGCTCAAGTAGAAAATATTTGGAAGGACTGAGCCCCGGTGGTGTAGTGGTTGTGCGTGGGACTGCGGCCCACTGGGACAGAGGTTCAATTCCAGCAGTGGGGCTGGGCCTCCTACTCCCACCACCGGAGAGCAGTGATGCGCCCCCCTCAAAAAAAAGAAAATATTTGGAGATGAATGTGGTAACATGTGTACAAATGTGCTCAATACAGATGATGTATTGAATGTTATAAGTGCCATAAGAGCCTCTAATAAAATCTATATTTAAAAAAAAAAAACATATTTTGAGTTTTTAAAAGGATCAGAAGTAAGGAACATGGATCCCATAGGCCTAAATGATTCAAACGCATTTTATGTCTAGCTCATAGCAAATATTGCCTTTCCGAAATAATTTTGCATTTTGAATTTTCATGTGTACGGAATCTCTCTCTTATCCATTTGAAGACCCACATTTTCAGGATCTTGCCTGCATGTATCCTAAGAGTTTAAAGTCCTATCAGATGTGCCTTCATCCAATATTGCTGGAAAATGCTTACGTGCATCTGTTTCCATGAAAGTACTTGTTAAATTGTGGAAACATATACTTGTAAAGTAAAAAAGCATAACACACTGTCATTGGGTCAATGTGAACTGTGGAAACATATACTTGTAAAGTAAAAAAGCATAACACACTGTCATTGGGTCAATGTGAACTCACACAGGCCCTATATCACAGGGAGAACTCTTCCCGTGAGTTTCTAAGGGACGATTTACAGAGGAGAAAGCCCGGTCTTTTTCCGACAGCTACTAGTGGTTTCAAACCGCTACAGCACAGGACTTGTCTCCCTCCAGAGTAAACCAAGGGAACCCCCAATGTGGTCATATTTACTTACAACCACCTGAGGGCAGTATGCCTTCCATACAGCGTGCAACCCCCACCTGTCTGTCACGGAGTCAAAGCTGGCTCAGAGGGACTCCCCTGGGGTCTTCTGAAAATGTAACTGTTCAAGGGAGGAGAAAGTCCAGCCTCCCTCCCGTGGAGCTGCCGGTGACTTCAAACTGCCAACCCTGCAGCTCACAGCTGAGGGTGTAACCACGGCCTCTTTTTGGCTCCGATCTACACTGTAGATAAGTGGTTTTCCTTGTTTTAAGTTCTAAAATAACATTTACTAAAGCGTAGAGGAGGGGAGGTAGCCTTTACCACTGCTTCCAACTCTTCAGTCTGGTTGTTCCCCTGCTGGAATTTTCTTTTCAGCCCAGATGGATGGAACGATCCAGCCTCTCATGGATCTGATCCAGCTGTCATGAATTTTCATTTCCAAACCAAATATACTGAATCAGATCCATTTGCAGTACAGGTGGCTGATCAGATAAGTCAGTATCTATCAGATGGAAACAGGAGTTCTCAGCAGAGTGTGGTTTGAAAGCTCAGTTCGGGCACATATACTGCCCTCCTCCCCTTGCCTCCAAATAAATAAACAAGTAAGTACACTACCTAGAATCAAGCCCATTGCCTTCTTGTTGAATCTGACTCAGAGGAACCGTGCTGGGCAGAGGGACACTGCTCACCGCCAGTGGTGATTTCAAACTGCCAACCCTGCGGACCACAGCAGAAGGCGTAACCACGACTGCATCATGTCTCGGCACACAGAAGGAAGAAGCAATGGACTGCTGAGGGAAAGGTGGGCGATTGGAATTCACAAGTCACTCAGAGGAAGAGAAAAGAGACCATGTAGTTCCAAAAGATGTAAAAGCTCCTTAACTTGAGGGAGCAGTGCTGCTCCACCCTGCAGGCTTGCTGCCAGTCAGAACCAATGTCTCTGTGTGAGGGTTTTGCTTATTTCTAAATCTGCTGGAAGCACAAGGCCGCATTTTTCTCCCACAGAGAAGCTGGGGGATTAGAACTACTGCTCTTTGGGTTAGTAGCCTAGTGCTCACCAAAGCTCCTCTCTGTGAAATGCTTTTTTCCTTTTTTGTATTTAGCCATCCTTTATTAAATCAATCAGAATTTAGTACAATGAAATCCTAGATTGTTGTGTCCCCATCTCTATTTCCAGGTGATACATCTGGCATGTCGTTATGCATTTAGATTACTTTGTGATGCAACAAAAATCTAGTCAATAACAGATACTGTCTGTGATGCTCACGGCTGCTGCACAATTGGAGAGATGGGCTTGGGCCCAGGACGACCTGTTTCTTAAGGCCCTGAATTATTCAATGTAATATATTTTTCAAGAAAATGCAAAGAAATACCAAATGCCATCAGAGATTGCATTACTGCTAAGATTATAAAGAATTCTTTATCCATGGAAAGATCTAGACTTATAACTTAAATATACTCTTAAAAAAATCTTGTTACCCTTACTCATTACAATAATCCAGGTATGAAAATTTTGGAGAAAGTCTCATTGTAGCCTTTTGTCAGTGTAATCTCTGTATTCCGGGCTTCTGGAAAACGACACCCTTGTGGGACTTTAGCATATATCAACTTGACTTTCCTGAACAAAAAAAGAAACTCACAGACTCTCTGTGCACTAAACAGACCGTTGGCAATATCTAAACATCTGTTGGCTGTATGATACATATTTGGCTAAAAACAAACCCATCTGTATTTAATGCATTATTGCCAAAGTGTAGTAACATGCTGTTTCTAGTCTAAAAACACTGGTACCCTCATGCGAGTTGATCAAATTGAAAATCTCACAACATGGCTTTTGCAATTCTTGGCTATGCAAACAGAAATGGCTAGAAGCGTGCCAGTGGATGGCAGAATTGGTTTCCAGAGGCTTCCAATTGGGATGCAAGGAGGGTAGACTTGATAATCTTTGCTCTTGAAATAGTCTTAATTTGTTCTTTCATTGCCAAAAATAAAAGAAAGTTAGATTTAGTCCCTAATGCTGCTATGACGATTTCTTTTTGAATAATCTTTACTTTTGCTCATTAAAAGCAAATACTGGAAAATGGGGAAAATACACAAATGAAAAAGAAAAGAAAATATTTGACATTGTTTTGTGAACAAGCCACTTCTGGATAGCTGTTCTTTAAGGACTGAGCTGTTTAGCATGATTCATTTGATAGAGTTTACTGTACTTTGATCCCTAAAACCAAACTCCCTGCCACTGAGTTGATGATGATCCATAGTGAGCGACTTGGACAGGGTAGAACTCCCCGGGTGGGTTTCCAAGGCTATAAATCTTCACAGTAGGAGACTACCTCTTCCTCCCAGGGAACGTGTGGGGGTTTCTGACTGCTAACCTTTTGGTTAGGAGTCCAATGCATAACCACTATGCCAGAGTCTTCAAGAGGTGAAAGCGATCTCTGTTTAGGGGCCATTGAGTTGATTTTTGACTCATCGCAATGCCCTGGGAAAGAAGAGGACTGCCTGACAGGATTTTCTTGACTGTAATATGTATGGAAATGGTTGGCCAGTTGTTTTTCCCAGTGGACTTATTGAGTGGGACAAATATTTACATGAGTAGGTTAGCTCTTAAACATTGTGCCACTAAAACTTTTTGAGGAAAGCACTAAAGGTGCTTAAGGAGCCCTGGATATGCTCAGGCCAGCATTGGACAGCTAGCCACAGGCCAAGGGTTCAAAACCGTCAGCTGTGCTAAAGGAGAAAGATGAGGCAGTCTTGGGGTTGGTAAAAGCTAGAATGAATTTTGTGTCTTTTTGGGTTGTTATTTAGCATGTTCAGAGAAGGGCTACTTGCTTTGTTCCATTAAGCATTAACTCAGATTTGTCTTATTTACAGCTCAGGCTTTCCCTCCAGTGGTCTGCAGTTTGATACCAGCAGTCACTTTGTGAATGAAAGACGAGGCTTTCCACATCTCTACAGATTTACAGTAGGAAAACTCAGAGACCCAGTTCTGCTCTGTCCTACCGGCAACACGTTAGTCGAATCGGCACCGTGGTGGTGACTCCCTCCAAGTGTCTCTCCTCAGGGAAATAATGTCATCCAGGAAATGTATTCCCAGAATGTAGAAGAATATAGATAACTATTTTTATTATGATTTAAGATATTCTTTGTGTAAAAAAAATAACCCTGATAGTATAATAATTTTAACTGGGAGTTCAGTTTGGTCATGAATGAAATATTTGCCAATGTATTAGAATGTACCTTTAAACAATTAGGTTTAGGACGTCCTAGTATCTAATTTTCAAAGAAAAATAGCATCAGCTAATGACTCTTTGAAATTAATGAGTATAACAGAATTTTTCTCTAAATACTAGCACTTACTTTATTTGACAAAATAAAGTAATAAAACATTGAATGATTTGGGGAGATTCTGGTAGTGTTTTTCTTTCTCCTCTTCTTTTATTTTTATGATTTGAATAATGCATAACTTCCCCTCGTAATAGGAGAATGCTGCAATCAACCTCAAAGAAGTCTTTACCTGTAAGAGATCTAGCTAAATGAGCATTTTTGTCTGCCAACCACTAGCACCGCCGCCCGCAGTAAACAGTCAGCAGCTGGAGTGGTGACAGTGAACTCTCAGTGCAGCTAATGAGGGCCCAGGTTTCCCAGCTCAGAGGCTATAAAGCACTTATTTTTTTTCCTCTGAAAAGATTCACAACAATCATACTTCTTCCTTATAGTATAAACCCAGGGAATTGCTGCATTTAACGAAGGCATCCCCTGTGCTAAGAATCAAATTTATAGAATTGTAAAATACAAATGAAGATAATTTATTAAATGAGTGGTTTTATAATATGCAATTCTAAGATTCCATCAAAACCACCAAAATGTGTCTGTAGTATGACTAAGTGTAACATGAATTAAACAAAACAAAAAATCTTCACATTTTTGTTTTCCTATTTCTCAAATGAAAGCAGGGATGGCAACATTATCGATGGGAATGTTCAACACTTGCTGTAGAAATGCATGAGACTGAAAATATATTAGTCCCCCTCTACAAGAACATCCTTGAATATATATTTTTAAACGTGTTGACAAAATGTCACTTCCCCAGGAAGCCGTTCTAAATAATTCAGAATAAGCGTTTGGAAGAAATGTTTGCTGAAACTTTGTTTAATTCCAGTATCTCTCCTGCCCCCAAACTGTGTTTGGTTTTGGTCAAAAATGATAGAAGAAATAATAAATATACCACGCTGGTCTCCTGCATAAAATTCTGGAAGTGTCGCAAAGGACTGGTGACAAATACAGTTACAACATCCATGTCGTAGAGAAGATTCAAAGTACTGTCTCAAGACTGAGGAGAAAGTGACAGAGAAAAGAAAACAACAAGCAAGTAAACAAACAGGAAGGAACGTGTTGCAGTTGTTGCTGGGTGCCATCAGGTTAGTCCAGATGCACTGTGACTCGGTACCACAGAAAGAAACGTCACGCAGTCCTGTGCCATCCTCACAGATGGGCCCATTGTTGTAAACGCTGTGTCGATCCATGTCCTTTGAAGTCATCCTCATCTGCCCTTCTACTTCACGAAGCATGACGGCCTGGTCCAAGGACACATCAGCAGTTTGAGACCATCAGCTACCTTGACCACCTTCATTTCTCTTAGGACTATTCTGATTGTACTTTGGCAAAGACAGATTTAATCCTCTGTTCTTCTGGTCGTCCACTCTATGTTCAGTATGCTTTGCTAGCGCCATAATTCAAATGTAGCAATTCGTCTTCAGTCTTCTTTCTTGAAGGCCCAACTTTCACAGGCAGATGAGACCATCAAGACTATCCTGTCTTGGGTCAGCCACATCGTAGGTTTCAGTGACTTCTTTGTTATTCAGCAATCTAAACCAATCTAAAAGACTTTCCCATACCTGATGCCACATTCTTCTTCTTATGGTACAGAGTCTCTGATTATTTGCTTAGCCTATGGATTAAATGTAGTGAAAGGATACAATGCTAGTACATGCTTTTCCCTGATGTTATACCAAGTGATATTCCCTTGTTCTATATGAGCCACTGTCTTGATCCATGGGCAGGTTCCACAAGAATACCACCATGACATGTTCTAGAATTCCCAATTATCTCAATGTTATCCATAGCTTGCTATGGTCCACACAGTCAAATACTTTTGCATACTTAGTAAAGCATAGGTAACTTTTTATTTGATTTTTAAAGTATTCTCTGATTTCAGCCACAATCCATCTGACAACAATAATCAGATGTGCCACACCATCTTCTAAACCCAGCTGAAACTGCTAACATGACCTTGCTGATGTCATGTGGCAACCATTGTTCAGTAGTTCAGCAAGATTTTAGTTGCTTCATGATCATTTTGCTCATTTGATCTTCTTCAAGAATTTCCACATTCTTTGGGGTCACCATTCTTTGGAATGGGAACAGTTGTGAATCTTTTTCTGTCAGTTGACTAGATGGTTGTCTTCCTTTTTTTTTTTTAGCATAGGTGAATGAGTGCTTCCAGTATTTTATCAGCTTGTTCAAGTGTCAAGTGAGGAAATATCTATGTGTTGAAAGAACTTGATTGAGAGGGCAACTGATGAAGGGTGAATGAAATAAATATGCAGAGAGATATGGAGAAACAAGGAAAGGTTATCACTGTTCCAGAAATATGAAAACAATGGAAAGCCATGAGTCTATGGGTTTCACTCTTTGTTTATGTCACCCAGTGCAGAAGTGCATGGAAAATTCTGGTTGGACAGAGTCCCATGCGGAGGCAAACTCTGCCTCCTTCTTAGCTCATTTCCTGCACACATGTCCTCTCCCATTGGCTAACAAAGAGACCTACCCACTTGTATCCTGACTGGCCAATGACTAGAGTGGGAATAGAAATGGACAATACCAACCCAAGTGACATCACTGTCTGTCTAACACCAGTCTGCCTATGCTACACCATTTGACAACCAAAATGACAGGGATGAAGTAAGCCCCTCACCATACACTAGCAGTGTCACTGATTGTGCTGGAAGGAACTTTCTTCTATGCCATCTAGCAGGAAAGAAAGAAGGTAGACACTGAGTCAAACTGATTGCTTACTAATCATGTCCCTTGGCAATAAATCTCTGAGAAGCAGTGCTTTCAAAGGTAAAATGAGAATTTTGAAGTGCTCTGCCTGCATTTGTTAACATATATAGAAATATTTAATACATGCCTCATGCTTTGTTTATTAGTAAACATTTGACTAGAGATAGGTATGCTTTATTTTATATACGACACAATGCTCAGTAGGACACAGAAATATTTAAAGAATTAACTAGGAAACCTCCTCATTTTCTATTTGTTTGTTTTCTTGCTTTGAATAAGCAAGCGAGATTCTTTTAAGGAAGCAGGTGCAATTCTGGCTTAGTGTAGGATCTTACTAAGTGGTTGCTCCAGCCTTTACCCTGCACTCTCTCTCTTCAGAAACTATATTGTCATTTCCTAATGGGAGTCAAGAAAAAGTATGGAAACATAGATACCACATAAAGAAATTACTATGACAAAAGGAAGGAGATATCGATGCCCAGCTGCATTTCCAAAGGGAGTCCCTGGGAGGACCAAATATTTAACTTGAGCTTAATTGATAAGCCCAAGATTGGAGCTTCCTCGGTGCCTCAAATAAAAGGTTTACAGGTTCGTGTCTAGAAAGCTGGTCATTTGAAATCCTATGCAGCAAAGTACTATCCTCACGCTCCTGTGATTCCCATGAGCCCACATCAGTGCAGCAGCAAATTTCCATTTCCTTAAACACAGATACTGATCTCCTCTTCATACTCCCAAGTAAATTAACTAAAAAAGTAAACCCAATGAATTTAAGGAAACCCCTTCCTCACGAAATGTCTACTCTGGCCTGGGACACTGTGGAATTGAGGTTTAATTGAGAAGAAATACATGTCACAAATATGTAACCTTCTTCCCCTGCTTTCTTCTGGTCTCATGATGTCTCCAAACCATGTCTCCTTATAACTCTGAAATTGTCCTGGGTTCACTGATCCGAGGTCCTCACTTGGCGTCTGAGTCAGTGATTCCCTTAACCTTCATCTCTGTCTCCTTTTTCCCAGCACCTCAGCAGACCAAATGATACTTTCTAACTCTGTGTACTTATCACTCTTTCTTTCTTGACTGTGCTGCCCCATTTCTTATGCTATTGTTTTCCTGGAGTTCAAAAACAATTAAAAAATGTATTGAGTACATAGTTTGGAATAATCTCAGTAAAATACTCTTGAGACAGAGAGGAGAGAGAGAGAGTGAGAGAGAGAGAGAGAGAGAGAGAGAGAGAGAGAGAGAGAGAGAGAGAGAGAGAGAGAGAAATTTCCATAGTCTTCTCTGTTTATTTGCCCACTAGTATCAGATGCCCTTCCTTCCGGGTCATGGAATCACAATCCTTCATTAATGTTTATTGTGCAACAGGGCTTTCATTCTCCTCCTACCTGAAATTGCTTCTATTCTCTCTCACTTTGCCTTCTTTCTTCTTACTGTTCCTAAATTTGGATTTGTCCACAACAATCTGACCCACATTTAGATATTTCTCCTACATTCATTTCCTTCTAGCTTTCAGTTATCACTTCTGTTTTCATGAATCCACATAACCTCTTCCCTGTTCTGTATCTGAAAATTGAGAATTTATTCTCTGCTGAATATCTTTACCTGGACAGTCCTATATATTGATAGATAAGTGTGAGCTTTCTCGAGCAAGCCCTTAACCATTTTGCATGAATTTTCTTTCAATGCTTTCTTCAGGGAGATTGATTATGGAACCAAGATGCAAGGAGTGGGGTGTGCCAACATCAGAATTTTTATTTTGTGACAAAAAAGAATAGAGTTTTGAGAAAATACACCTTTCCTGACTTTGGCACACAATGGCTGTAGGAGCCATATTGAGAAGGATTTCAAGCTGGCTTCCTTTCTAAGTCTCTCTCCAAACTCAATGTACAAAGGGCCTTCAGAAAGTTCTTGGGAAAGGTCTAGTCTTTTCAATCGATTTCTCCATAAACTTCTTCAAGCTACCTTACTATATTTCCTCCCCTCCAATTCACCTTTGGTCACACTACTCTGACCTTCAGTCCCACCATCCTTTTTCCTTCCTTTTTTGAAACCACTTTGGCAAAGAGCAAGATGAATGCATCTTAAAATCTCATGGCTGGATTACTTTCTTTCTCATACCAGAAAACAGGCTTCAGAAAGTTTGTGGGATGATGCTTTTACTCTTAACTCTATTTTCCCACAAACACTTTGAAGCCTTCTCACTTTCAATGCTTTAACTTCTCTCAGAAATATATTCTTTTGCTGACCACAAAACAAGCACCCTAGACTTGTGTCCTATTAGCCAAACTATATTTCCTGCAAAGATTCTGCTTCCATCTCCCCTCTTTAAAACTAGTGCTTAGCATTTTTCTCTTGTCCTTCAGTCTGTTCCTTTAATCGGCATGCTTTCTAATGACACAGCCGATTCAACTCCTGCTTACACACGGATGCATCTTCTTTACTCGTATATTGGTTGTGGACGTCTCTCTTGAGGCCAGACAACTGTATTCAACTGAAAACCAAAACAAATCAACAGTAACAACAACTAGAAACCACTGTCATCCAGTTGATTCTGATTCATATGGACTCTATATGGTTTCTAAGGGACTTGGCACAAAGACCTGATAATCTGCTATAAAAATCATCATCATCATCACTTCTTGGCCTTTGGGCTAAGAGCAAGTGTAGTAAAAATAATAATCATAATTAGCCATGGAGAACACTTGAAACGCAGTTCTTCTCTGAAACACATGAGGTCTCCAGGCAGCAACAGCACTGCCACTGGTTTATCCTGTATTTGCTGATGCCTAGACTCCCAGGTCAGAGCCTAATTCCTTTAGTGAAGCACAGTGATCTCCATTCATATGCAAACACAGGTCTATCTGTCCTTTATACCTTGGTAAAAATTGATTTAGCCAGACATTTTGTGACAGCAGATTTTGATGATAGGAGTCTTCAAGGAGACAGACACAAACAGAGATTATAAAGCAGGAGCAATCTGAATATGGGATTGGCAGGGGAAGGAAAGATAAGGTTGTCATTGGAATCTAAGGCATTCTGGCTTTGTCTGTGCCGATTTCAGAGAAAATGTATTGTGTCCATGGGAAGAACAAATAAACCAACATCAACAATATAATAAAGCAGAAATGCAGGCTGAGCCCCGGTGCCATAAGTGGTTCAGTGTGGGACTTTGGCCTGCTGGCTTGGCGATTCAAATCCAGCAGTGGCTCTCAGAAGCAGCACTGGGTAGCGCCCATGACCACCAGAGACAGTGGTGCCCACACACACACACACACACACACACACACACACACAGTAAAGCAGAGAAGGAGACATTTGTTTATTTCCTAAAGTGTTGTGGTTTTAAAAATTCGTCCAAATGGAAAGGTCAAATAAAGGACAGATTCAAAACATATAGAATGAAGACTCAGAGGATGGTGAATTATTATCAAAAAGACCTTTGAATTTGTGTTTCACCAAGCATTAATTCTACAGTGAGTAAATAGTCTTACTCACCAGTTTACTGCTATTTCTCAGGATTTATATTTTCAAAAGTTTTTACATGAAAATTAATGTATGGTACTTCTGACATCATTGAATTTCCTAAGCAGATTACTTTGGAGGTAGATGAAGAAGCTATGATTTTCTAACCATATACTTCTACTTGTATAGGAAAACACGACCCTGTGCATTAAAAATGATAAAGCACTCAGATATTAAGCAAGAGGTTGATGGTTCAAATCTACCTAGAGTGATCTTTGAAGAAAAGCCTGGAAATTTATTTCAGAGAGATCATTGTCATGGAGTTCAGTCCTATCAGACAGCTATGGGAGCTTCATCAATTAGAAGGGATGCCTTGGTCTTGGTTACTGGTTAGCACAGAGACAAAGACCAGAGTCTTAAAAGGAACAATCATTGTATTTCTATGCACTTCATTGTCTTACATGAATGATGATGGTGACTCAAGGTGAGATATTTTTATCAGCATCATAGCTAGAGGGATTATATAGAAGTAGTGTCTATGCACAAGATGGTTCTCCATTTCATCATGCTGGGGACACACATTTAGCCAGATGGATTTGTGTGTGTGTGTGTGTGTGTGTGTGTGAGAGAGAGAGAGAGAGAGAGAGAGAGAGAGAGTGAGAGAGAGAGAGCATTGCTACAATGTATTGCTATATGTAGCAATGCATTCTTTTGTATCTGCCTCTTTAATAAATCCATTAAAACATTCATAAAACCTAACAGAATAAGCTATGTTTTCTGACAATTAGCATATCTAGATAGAGTAACAAAATCAGCAAAGACAGAATCATTGGAATACCCATTGGACTACAGACATCAGCTACATTTGGGATCAAATCAGGCTATTAAACCACAGGCCAGAGCATGTGTGATTTGCATGAGTAATTAGAAATGATTAATGGAATGCCTTGCTTAATTAAACTTATCTCATAAGGGCACCTCTTGAAAACTCATAAGCTTGACAATCCATAATCACCTTCAGTATGTTGGGCATAATACTTTTTAGCTTCAATAAAGGCTCTTAAGAATTATTTAAGAGACATGATTTAATGGCACAAGGCATACAATGTATTAGAAATGTAAGGATAAAGAACCATGTGGAAAATGCAAAATGATGATGTTTCATAAATCACTGTAGCTAAGAAATGAATGCTGACTGTTTCAATTCTGTTTGTTGCACGTTGACTGCAGTGTGCAGGTTGCTCTGGTTTTGGAAGCTATACCACCTGTCTTCTGAGCACTAGCAAGGTCTTCTACAGAGGATAGCTTTCATCTGAGCTTCCAAGCTAAGACAGACTAGGCAAAAAGGCTAGAAATGTATCCACTTTCTTAAATCAGGCAATGAAATTCTATGAGTCACAAATTACTGCCCCATAGAGTGGCAGGAAATGAGTCCCTAGGATACAAGTCATCCAAGCTAGGTGGGGCTACCACACTGGAGGGTGGACCAATAATCTTGAAGATAGTTCCAAAATAGGCAACTTTGCATCCTGTCGTACATGCTGTGGTGACCAGTCACTGATTTACCTGTGTTCTCACAGTCAGGGAATATGATTTTTGTAATTGAGCTTCAAATAGTAAAAGAAGTACTCAAAGACCGCGGAGTGCTCCACACCCAGTAGTCTCTCCTCAGAAGAAAGGAGAGACTGCTGCTATTATTAAGATTGACAGTTGTTGTCGCTGGTGAGCATGAATTGACTGGATAGCATTGGCTTTTTGGTTTGTAGGACTAGCAAGCCTAGAAGAAACATTTTCTGATGTACCTTTGAGTATTTGATAAATAGTCTTTTGATGAAGACCCAGTGAGAAAAGCAGCTCTAAATAAAGAATTAGAGAAGTAGCATAGAGAGCCACTAATATTTTAGACAATAGGTTGTTTGCTTATATGTTTAGTAACATACTTGATTGTGCAATTTTGCTGTAGACTTATCATCCTGCACTTGAGTAGAGATCTGTGTTAGAAAATGCTCTTTCAGTAAACAATAAACCAGGACCAATAATGAGAGTAGTGATAGCAGGAGGGTAAAGGGAAGGTGAGGGAGAAATGGGGAAACAATCACAATGATCTACATATAACCCCCCTCCCTGGGAGAGGGACAGCAGAAAAGTGGGTAAAGGGAGACATCAGACAGTGTAAGATGAAATAATAATAATAATAATAATAGTTTTTAAATTATCAAGGGTTCATGAGGCAGAGAGGATGGGAGAAGGAGGGGGAAATGAGGAGCTGATAACAAAGGCTGAAGTAGAAAGAAATTGTTATGAGAATGATGATGGCAACAAATGCATCAGTGTGTTTGACACAAAGGATGTATTTGGATTGTGATAAGAGTTGTACAAGTTCCCAATAAAATGATTTAAAAATAAATAAGTAAACAATAAACCACTTAGAGCAGGTGGTAGTTTGGCGTTTGTGTTAGTCCAGATTGACTAGAGAAACAAATTCATAGACATGCATATTTGTATAAGAATTTTATATCAAAGAGTACTTAAAAAGTACTGTTTTTAAAGAGTACTGGGATTAAAAAGACATCCCAACCCAATCCAGTCCAATTCCATAAATCCAATATTACCCATATGTCCAGTACCGTCTGTGAAATTCTCTTCAGACTCACACAACATATGCAATGATGCCGAGTTCAAGAAGATCACAGAACAGTTGGTAGAAATTCTTGCAGATACAGGATGAGAGGGCGCATCGTGGAAGGATTATAAAGCTGGCATGGGTGTGCACTTGGATCTTCCAGCTCATGGTTCTAGGATTACACCATGTGGCCAGTCAGCAGAAATGTTCCCCAGGGAGTGTCTGTCTGTCTGTCTTGCCTCCATCAAGCTATTTATCTCCTTTTCTCCAAAAGAGGTCATCAAACTACAATATGTGTCTACAGACCAGGCTCCACCATTCCACAAATTGACACCAGATTATGTAACTACTACAGGATTAAAGAGCAACTGCAAAATAATCGTTAAGAAATAAAACTCAAGTGGTTAGTAAAGATAAATGCAAGTTATTTTTGCACAGAGAAAATAGCACAAAACAACAAAAACAAGTAATTTATATTATAGTAAGCAATACTTTCACCTCTAGGTCTGATGTTGTCATTGCAAATGACCAGTATACTGATAGTTATCATGTAAACAGTTCTTGAGGAAGTGTGTTTTGAACAGAACACACCTGTCTTGGGTTTAGCTCATCTATTATTACCCATGCAGGTTATCAGACTTTAACATGGGATCTTCCCCTCAGCTTTTAGTCACCTGGGAGTCTAATAAAAGCCCTCAGATTCAACATAACAATTTAAAAACATTATACATAAATCTCTTTATAGACTATATATAAGAACAAGCAATTCATCGCCAAACGTGTTAACTTCGGTTTGAGAGGAAGAATTGTGGTTGCTTTTGTTGCTGTTAGAGGCCATTGGGTTGGTTTTGACTCATTGTGCACAGCAAAATAAAAGTTTGCCAATCTTCTGCTGTCCTCACAATCATTGTGTTTGAACCCTTTCCTGCAGCCAGTTTCAACTCATTGCATTAAGCGTCTTCTTTGTCTTTGACCCTCCACTTCACCAAGCATGAGTGTTTCTCTCAAAGAAAGAGAGATGAAGCCTCACTAACCTCTCCTCTAAGGAGGATTCTGGTTGATTTCCTGAACAAGTTTGCTTTTCTTCTGGCAGTGTATAGTACGGTCTTGCAAAATTCTGACATAGGATCTGTAGCATCATTTCAGGTAGCTAAGCAAAATTTTACACCTCTCAATAATTTTTATTTCAATTTTTGAATTTCAATCATCACTAACTATTAACATATATTTATGGCATTTTTGATCAATTCCAGACTGCAGAAATTGACAGAATTCATCAATTCATTTATTTGGGGAATTGGTTGATGGTACATAAACTTGTATAATAGTTTTATTAGCTAATCTTTCTTGTGGGCATAAGAGTATTTTCCTATCACTAGCAGTATTGAACTGTGTTGCCATTCCTCTTCAATTCGTTGCTCTTGGCATTGCAAACCGTATGATTATCCTATTCCAAATGGCCAAGACTAGTTTATGTCGCCTCATGAATACTGAACATCTTGATCCTCTTGGGTTCCACTTAACTTTTTGAGAAACTTCCGTTTTCCTAAATTCATACTTCATGCATTCTATGTTTATCTTATCAATGCAGATTTATATGTTTCTTCTGATTTTGCATCATGCCATATCAGCAAATAAAAGTTCCCAAAGCTTTGCTCTTGCTGTGTCATTAAATATAAGTTTACCATGAGGAGGCAGATCTTCATTTTATAATATGTACTAGTACAGAAGTCAAGGATTCACGGGAGGTAAAGTGTCATGGAATAATTCATGGTGATTCCAAACATATTGTATTTTAAGAAAGATAGACAAATTAATGAACATGTCTCCTCTCCTGACACAGCTAATATTTCCTAGAAATTCTTAGGGTAATTATGTTTTAAAATTATTTGTAAAACTAAGATACAATAATAGTTAATTTAGTCTCTATGAAAGTTAGTTGAAAGCAGGTTGAATTGATTACTGTCACAACTCCTCACACTGCCCCCTGCCCCCAAAGGAATCTTTTTTTCTGGAGAGGTAATTAAAGCCATGATACCCAAAATGTAATTTGATGACTAAAATGAACCTGACAAAAGCCATGATCTTTTCAATCACCTAAGATATACGAGAAGTCTAAAAATTATAAAAGGGAGGGTAGGAATTAATGCAATTTGAACTGTGTGTTGGCAAATTGAATATGTCACGGACTGTCAGAAAAGCGAACTAATTGGTCTTAGAGCACACATAACCTGAATGCTTCTTAGAAACCAGAATGATGAGATTTCAGCTGGCTTACTTTGAGCTCCTCCTCAGGAAAGGTCAATTGGTGTAGAGGACACTGTGGTCAGTAAGAGAGAGGGTAGGTGAAGGTGAGAGAGCTCTATTTGTTGAGATGAACTGAGCGGCTGACACAATGGATTCAAGCCGAGCAGTCTTCATGAAGACTGCTATACATAATCTTCTTTTCTGTTATACATAAGCTCACCAGTGATGACTTTAACCTGATGGGAACTAGCAGCAACCAAGACAATACGAAAGGCTGAGCGCCGGTGGCGTAGTGGTTGTACGCAGGACTGCATCCCACTGGGATGGAGCTTCAATTCCAGCAGTGGCTCCACAGGAACAAAGGCTGGGCCTCCTACTCCCACCACCAGAGGGCAGTGATGCCCCACCCCCCAAAAAAGACAATACGAAATAAATACTAAAAGATATCTTTGCAACTTTCTGGTTGTTCAGATTCAAAGGTTAAACCAAAGCCCAAACCAAGTTCACTGTGTCAATGCATCAATAATAATTCAGTGAGCCCTGAAGTTATCTGAGACTGTCACAGTTAATGGGAGTAGAAAACACTGTCTTTTTCCCTTGAAACTGCTGGTGGTTTTGAACTGCCCCCCATTCGAATTGAAGCCCCATATGTGGTCACTAGTCAAAGCCAGGAGCTACTCTGTCATGCCATTCTGCAACTTGACTCTCTTGGCTCCTTCCCTTCTGGGTAGACAGTAGAGTGGACCTAAATGAGCAAATATTTCTTTCTTTCTTCCTTTTTTTATAATTTAATCATTTTATTGGGAGTGCTTGCAGTTATCATACATAACATCCCATATTTTAATCACATCAAGCAATACTGTAAAATTGCTATCACAATCAGTTTTAAAACAGTTCCCTCCCAAGCTTCTTCATATCAGCTCCTTTTGCCCCGCTCCTGCACTCCATGTCCCCTAGGAACCCTTATTCTTTCTTTTCTCCGTTGAATAGGCTTTTTGTTGTTGGGTTGTTTTGGGTTTGGTATTTTTTTGCCATCCATCCAATCATCCGATGTATCTATTCACATACAATTCTGCTGTTAGATCCCACGAAGTGCGGTTATATACTAGTCATCGATGCTGTCCACTTCTTATTCCACCCTTCTCCCTTCCCTCTCTTCTCAACCCTCTGGGAACCATCGCTCCCATTATTATTTCTGAAATGTTATCTATTTTGAATTCCATGTACCAAACTATCTTAAATATGCAAATGAACATACACAAAACTAACATACTTAACGAAGTAAAACAAATAAAAACCATATAATAAGGGGAAGAAATATGAAAGCAATGGAGGATGGTTGTGTGGTTCATCGATGCCATACTGTGCCCTCAAATCTATCATCCCTACAGAGCAGCCCTTCTAAGAGTGATTGTCCAATTATCTTTTGTTTGTTTGTTTGTTTTGGGGGTATCACTGCCCTCTGGTGGTGGAAGTAGGAAGCCCAGCCTTGCTGCTGGATTTGAACCTCCAACTCAGTGGGCTGCAGTCCCAGGCACAAACACTACGCCACTGGGGCTCAGCCCTGTCCAATTATCTTACATGTGGACTTTGGGTCTTCACTATGTTCGTGCCCCTTTACATCGATTTGGTTCTTGTTTTTGAAATTCTGGTATCTCTTCCTGTTAACACCTCATTATCACTTCTGCTGGTGTGTTTCTTTCATGTGGACTTTGTTACCTCCCTGC
The DNA here is from genome assembly GCA_004026705.1 of Nesogale talazaci. Classification (NCBI taxonomy): domain Eukaryota; kingdom Metazoa; phylum Chordata; class Mammalia; order Afrosoricida; family Tenrecidae; genus Nesogale; species Nesogale talazaci. Next base: position 77,270 of record PVJH01002522.1, on the reverse strand, counting down.
TAGATAGATGTCCACTTGTTTAACTACAAGCCTTTTAGACTCCATATACTATATCTTGTAATAGCTGGACACCATCAGTTTTCTTCGCCGCATTTGCTTATGCACCCATTTCGTCTTCAGCAATGTGACAACATGCCCTTCTCTTCATTAAAAAGAGAGATGTACATCTGCTTTATGTCAGGATCCCTGTTAAATTGGTGACTATTGGTCTGTTTTACTTTTTTGCTGTTTATCTACACAAGTTACACAGAACAGCCAATCTTCTGGAAACTGTGGCTAGACTGAAGTTTCCTGGGAGGAGGAGAGTAGAGAGGGAGGTGTGAGAGGGGAAGTAAAAATGGCAGGGAGTGGAGAATCATGAATATTCTAAAATTGATGATAAGGAGGATGTGGCTTTTCCAGTCAGTTTTGATTAATCAAATTGCAGCTAAGAGGAATTACTGAGAGGTGAACCATGGGTAAACATTATGGGGGGGGGGGGTGGAGATTATAGAAGAAAAAAAGCATATATGTATTTGTGAACACACACACAGGCAAATGCAACAAGGAAATAGATGGACTTTGGGCCTCTGTTTAAATTTTGCCTCAGTGCCATAAAGGTTTGTTCTAATAATGAAGCACTGTATGATAGCATGTAAATTAATGTGTAGGACACACTACAGAAGACGGACACAATTAAAAAGTACCAGAGTATGTTCTCATTGTTGCTGTGGTTGCTGCTGTTGTTGGGTGTCATTGGCTTGGTTCTGACCCATAGCAACCTTAAGCACCACAGAGGAGTGCAGTATCATCCTCAGGATCATGCCTGTGTTTGAGGCCACTGATGCAGCCACTGTGTCAATCCATCTCCTTAAGGTCTCCCACTTTTTCACTGCCCTTCAAGGTTACCAAGGATGATGGCCTTCTCCAAGGACTGCTCTCTCCTGACAACATGTCCTAAGTAAATAAGATGAAGTCTCCCCACCCTTGCCTCTAAGAAGCACTCTTGCTCACACGTACTTCTTCTAAGACAGACTTATTTGTCCTGTTAGCAATCGAGGGTGCTTTCAATATTCTTTTCCAGTATTACATAGTAGGGTTAAAAAAAAAAAACCTTAAGAGAATATTGATAAAATACTTCATTTTCAATAACTCAAACAAGAGATTAAAGAACAAATGCCATTACTGAATCTGCCCCTAAACTTTGGCTCTATTTTCCAACAAATCATTTTAAAAGGAGGCAATAGAACAGTAGCGTCTTTAGCATCTTTTCAAAATAAGAAATGAAGCATCCTTAAAGCCTGTCACTGAGTAATCGCTGAAGGCAAACTTTTGCCCTGACAAATGCCAGCACCAAGCACCAACCAATTGGCCTTAATTGGCTGCACTTATTTTCCACCTGAATCTGTGCGTCTTCTCTCCCAACAGTCACATAACGAGAACATGATGGAGGTGATTAGAGTTGGGAAGAAAGGAAAGAGCTAAGAGAGGATTCAGGTAATGTTCCATGCCTCCCTTTCCCAGTTTGTAAACTAGGACTAATTGTTTTCACTCATTAAGGAATTGCACTCTGGATAAATAAATGCATTCCATTTATTCTAATACATTCCAGTTAAACGAGATCTGTTTTAGATAAGGAAGTTATTGACCAAGTTCTTGGGTTGGTTTTTCTCTTCTCTATTTATTTTTTCCAGAACTGACCCATGCTAAAAGTATTGTGAACTTAAAAAAAAATCTAACTTTAAAAAAGATCAAATGACCCCATGTGATCACTGGCTACAAAGCCTAGTGAAACACTAAGCAGTAGTTCTGACCTTAGGCCAACTTTCCCAGGGAGAGCATCTTACAAATGATAGAGACATGAACTAAAATGGGCAGTCTGAAGTCCTACCGTGGACTCTAACCCAGTAGATGTTTGTGGCGTGGGCAATAAACTTCACCTTTCTAACCATGACCCTTACACTGGGAGTATGGCTCTTGTCTTACCAATTATACAGGATTGTAAAGAAGAACAAACAAGACGCCTGTTAGTAAATATTTGAAAATGCAACATGCTTTCAAAATAATCGCTTGATCATCTAGTGGGTAGGCTATTTGGTTCATGGTCTATCTCTGTAAAATTCTGCTTCCATAGATAACACTGGAGACTTTTCCCTATGAAAGCAGTGCACAGAATATGACCCACTTGCAGACAGATGATCTGCTACACAGCTGCATGCCTCTGTACCATAGCTGAAGAGTGTCTGTGAGACCCCTTCCTAACTTCCTCCACCCAATTGTCTGACTCTCCTCTGCTGTGACACAAAATGCATCTCATTTGGTCACATTCTTTAGCCTGCAGCTGGACCCTTCCTGCACTAGAATGTGGATTAAGCCACTGCAAACAGGCACATGGGCGTGGGGAGGAGGACATCAAGTGAAGTATACTAGAGCTTAAATTCTGAACACCCCAGTTTCCAAAAGGCTATGGATGGCACAGACACCATACTTTCTTCAGGTTCTTCAGGTTTATTAAACTTCCATTGGATTCTTTCTAATCACTAAACAAGGAGGTAGAGAAGCTTGCCATCAGGCTGAAGGCCTTGGAAAGTCTCCAGTCAGTCCAAGGGGCTGGGCACAGTGTCTCTCTTACGGACCCTGCATGGAAATATCCTTGATGGAGGTCACTGCCCTGGACACAGTGTAAGGGATCAAACAGTAGGAGCTTTGCTCTGACTACCTTTGTTGGAAAGTCCAGAATCCATTTTGTGCTTTTTATATAGATAATTCATGTGTCCCAAACCTTTTCCTGCTCCTGTGTTCCTACCTGTAAAAATGTGGTACTGATCTGTCACTAAACAGGAATTTGTGACCCTTTGCTTTGTTTCATGCCTTATAAACCCAACAGTGCAAATAGAAACTTGGGATGCCATTTTGAACCTATGCTAGTGACCTCCCTCATACATGTTTGCATGTTTGCCTCTGTCCTTTGAAGACATATTAAATGTTTCCCTTCAATTATATTTGTGACTGAGGTCTCCTTTGTACCCTACAGCAGAAGTAGGAAATAATTGATAGAAAACCTGTCCCTAAAAGTATGGTATTGTGATATTAGGTTAAAGCTAAAGTCAGTGCACAAAACTCTTGATGGTGGTAATTAGAATAGCACAGATGCACATTAGAAACTGCATAAGATTTAAATGGGAGTAAGTTCTCAAACATCCTCCACAAACAAAAACATAGAAAATAACTCACAGCCATATGTTCATACCAACTCATAGCAATTCTACAGGACAGTGCAGGACTGGCCCCATGAATTTTTAAGGCTGTAACTGTTTACAGGAGTAGAACGCCCAGTCTCTATCCCTCTGTGTGGCTGGTGGTTATAAATTGTTGACCTTTAGCCCCTCAGCCCAATTCATAACCACTACCCCACCAGAGTTGTCATCTGAAAGAGTGAAACACCATCATAAGGCTGGGCTGGCTCCTGTCCCTGTGAATATGTGGCTGAAGTCTACCGGTACAGAAGAAACTTTGGAAAAGTCCATTCCATAGCTATTAAAACATTTAAGTGACACCAAGAAGGAATTCAAGAACATGCATCAGAGTCCTCCAGAAACCCCTTTTTTTCTTTTGAACTTCTCCAAATCCTCCCAGGAACTTCACAAAATAATCAAAATGACCCCCCATGTTTATTTCTCCAAACCACGTCAAGCTTTTTTACTGATGTCCTCTGATGGAGGAACACACACACATACACTCTCACATACAGAACACATACTTACACATAAACATGCACATGTACCTATGCATAATTTTCAGCTACAAAATGTGTAAGTAGGAAAAATCTTGAAATAGAAGCATAGAAGTCAGGATTCTTTTAAAATAGAATCACAATACATGTAGAGTTAAAATATATTGTTGAGGAGACTATGGTCCAGGGAATGGCTGGGGAAATTCAGCAAGTACGAAATGGAAGTGCATCTCACAGAAGCTGCTTTCCTACCTGAGTCATAGCAAGTACACAAAAATGAACACATGGAGGCCTGTGCTAACATAAATAGGTCATACGATGGTGTTGGATGCTTGATTTTTGGAAAAAGGAAGGTGGTAGAGATGAAACAATTCCTGATTAGAACAATGTAGTAGGGTTAATTTTAAGAACACTTTTATGATTTTTTTCTCCCTCCTCAACTTCATAAAACTCCAAATTCTCTAAACTGGAATGACAAAGACTTGCACATCTGTTAGACATATTGCAAACAATGAATAGAACTTTGGGTTCATTATGAGAAAATAATTTCCCTTTATATCATGCTAAGTGTAGTTTGTATAATTATGATTTCATGTTGCTCCTTATTTGGCTCTACAAGAAAAGCTTTGGGTTCTCATTCAATGGGTCCGAAAGCAGTCGTTAATGAAAATAAATTCTTTTTTTTTTTTGGGGGGGGGGGGCATCACTACTCTCCGGCATTGGGAGTTGGAGGCCCAGCCCCGCTGCTGGAATTGAAGCTCCGTCCCCGTGGGCCGCAGTCCCGCGCACAACCACTACGCCACCAGGGCTCAGCCCCAAAAGCATTCTTTAAAAGTCATTTTCATGAATTTTTAGAACCTGAGTTTCCCTTACTCTCAGTAACATACAACAGCATGTTTCTGAAATGTATTTTCCCATCCTTTGACTAAATGTGACCTTGACTTGGTCCCTGGGTCGTGTTCTCTCCTCTGGTTCATTCTAATTAGTCAGCAGCACAATCTCTAGATGCTCTGTCTGCTCCAGTGATTTCTGGGAAACAGGACAGAAAACAGCTAGGGTCTTATGTAAACTAGAAACAAGGAACTGGAGTATTATTTAGAAGTCATTTCCCTCTCCTTACACCTGACTCTATCTCCACCTGCCAAGAGCCTATTTTGAGTTTTTACAGTATGAGATAATTGAGAACTAGTTTTCCTCCAAGATATGCCCATCACTCACAGGAATAAGGAGGATGTATGTTTTCAGACCAGAGAAGAGGGTTCCTAAATAATTTATCTGGCGAGTCTGAGAGAGCAATGAATTGGTTTCCAGAGGCTTGCTTGTAGGCCTAAGAAGATGCAACTTGGAACACAAAGAGCTTTTTTAAAGAAGATTTGGGAATCTCAGAGGCCTGCAAGGGAGCTCATCCGTGTGTTATACCTGGTATATAGAAACCGAAACTACTGTCATGGTATTAAGTTTGGCTAAAGTAATCCTGCATAGGGTTTCTGAAACTGCACATCTTCATGGAAACAGACAGCCTCATTTTCCTGTGATCGAGTGTCCAGAGGGTTTAAACCAACCACCTTTCAGCGTGCAGCACAGGGACTAAACCATTATGACACCAGGGCAGTTCAAAGGTGTTTTATGATTGCTTGTCAGGTGAAGTGATGCTATCTGCTGGTTGTAAAATAGAGGAGCAAAGATATGTTGGGGTAGATGTCCCTGGCCCAAGAGATGGGCTAACTCTCTCAATGAGAATTCTAGAGAGAATGAGGAAAATCACTAGAAACAATAATAAACTCGGGATTGATAGCCTGATCTGTTTGCTCCAGAGTCCATACTCCTTTTTCAGACAATAATACTTCTAAGGCATTCCTAGTTCACCATCTCGCAAGTCTTCATGGAACTCATAGAAAAACAATACCTCTGATTTTAGCAATTTCTACTTAATGGACATGGCAGTGCTTGAGAACTATCGTGAATATGGAAATCAGTAACTTCCACGCAGTGGTTCCTATCCCGGAGGAGCAAGGATGCAACTGAATAAGTCACTTCATACTTTTACTCCTTAAGGGTATATGCATACATGCAGGCATACATGAAACGAGGTTGTTTGAGCAAATGTGTGTGTGCGTACACGTAAAGAGAGAAAGTTTGAGTAAATGGATTCTTGGATGCCTGGGCTTAAAATTTTATTTCTATATCTAAAAAGAAAGTTGGTTAAAGATGATAAAATCCAAGATCCATTGCTGTATATACTTTCAGGGAGTTTCACTTACATTCAGTATCAGCCTTATAGAGAGTATAGTATCAGTTCCAATGTCCACATTTTATATAAGGCACCCAAGGCTTATAATAATTGTAGAATATATTCATGATCACATAGTTAGCAAATGACTATAACCCTGAGCAAAATTATAAGGAAGTTTCCACCATTTGTGGAAAAATTTCTTTTTCTTTTAATTCTATTAACTTTTTGAAGTCTCTTTGTATAACTTGCAAATTTGATAGGAAGATTATCAGGAAGTGGTCTCTGTCTCATTCTGAAAAATAATCCAATAAAGTGTTGATCACTTTAGATCAAGTCCTTGTACTTAAAATAGAATTATGATGTGATTTTTCATGAGATGATTATTTCTTCTTTGTACCAAATATAAATAAATGGAATCTGCAGTCAAAATCTGAAAAGACTCTCTAGGGTCTCAGAATCATCATTGGGGATATGAGATTGCTAGAGCTTCATTAACCTTTGCTCCTGTTTCAATCAGCAAAGCTTCATATGGAAAAAGTAAATGTGGGCTGAATCCTGAATAAGGAACTCTACTCACTTCTCTTATGGATTGCTATAGCATATGCCAGAAATAACACATAGCATTTATGTCTATGAAAATACAAATCAGAAAGAAGGCCTCCAATAATTGGCCTCCACTAGAAAGCAGATCAAAGCATTGGTGGCCTAGTGGTTTCTTTGCATTTTGCTGCTAACATCCATGTCAGGGCCAGCTGCTCTGTGGGAGAATGAAGAGGCTCCCTTCTCCTGAAAAGATTTACAGTCGGAAGAGCCCTCAGGAGTAATTGACTTGGTGGTAGTTGGTTTGGTGTGGATTTGGAAAGCAGACAGATGACTAAAAATGTACACATTTTCTTGTAAGCTTCCAGATCCAGAACATGATATATATAGGAGAACAAAAAACTAATTGCTACTAGGGTTCTAGCATGTATGCACACATGTTAGTTCCAAACAATGCATGTTCAAACATGTCTCCGTTATCAGTGGTTGATTCTAGACAAGTCCTCTCAATAATACGGTATCTCACTCTCACTTAGGGGCCTTTTAAAAAGTCCCGTAAAAACAATGACTTTGAAGCAATTTGATGGGTTTGTTAAATGGAAGGCAGAATTATCAGTTCAGAAGTTCATATAGATTGTTCTTTGAGACTCCCACGAGAGCATCTTGGTAGATTTCCTCATAGGACACAAATGATCTCCAGAGCTTAACTAGGAAGAAGCTTCAAGAGAATTGATAGCTGTCTCTGTGGGAAAAAGACACAGGAGTTTGCCCTGAGAAATTTGTTTTCATCATGACAATACACCTGCTTGTTCTTCAGGGGATAACAAGAACTCAACCTTATTGAAAATCCTTTACCTCATCTACCCTACAGTCATGGTTTTGCACCTGCAGATTTATTTTGATTCTCCAAACTCAAAGAACATTTACAAGGAGTCTGATTTGGTCCCTCGAGAATACCAAAATTGTCATTGTGATGTGTTGTATATGAAGCAGTGGGGAAGGATGAGAGAGGTGGAAAAGTTCAAAGGTTCAAAAGTTCAAAGACATAGATGGAGTTCAAAGAAGTTCAAAGACATAGATGGAAGGCATGTCAAGAAACAGACCTTGTTTCCCATGACTGCCCATGATATGAGAGTAGGCAGCCTAATCGTTCTATCAGAGAGTGACTGTGGGTATGAACTGCCGACCTTGTTAGCAACTCAATGCCAAGGCCATAGCACCACCAGATCTCTTAACCAACTCTATGTAGGATTTTGAAGCTATTAATCTTTTTTTTCTTTTCTTTTCTTTCTTTTTTTTTTTTTAGGGATCACTGCCCTGGTGGTGGGAGTAGGAGGCCCAGCCTTTGCTCCTGTGAGCGGGAATTGAACCTCTGTCCCAGTGAGCCGCAGTCCCGCGCACAACCACTACGCCAGCGGGGCTCAGCCCTTTTTTTCTTTTCTTAAAAAAACAACAACAGCCTCATCTTCTTCCCTGGGAGCAGCTGGTAGATTTGAACCACCAATCTTGCAGTTAGCAGTCAATAGTTATATAAGAGCATCTCTCAAACCAATAGTTATATAAAAGCATTTCTCAAACCAAACTCAAAATGTACTGCCTTTTGATCTGATGCTTGCTTCCAACTGCTTCCCTTGAAGTTAGCAGCCCAATATAACGACTGTGGCACTTGGACTCTGAACAGCATGATTCAAAAAATGATAATCAAACTCTCTGATGTTGAGCTATTCCAACTCAGAGTGACCCCGTGGGACAAGATGTAATGTCACTGTGTATTTCTGATACTGTGAATGTTTGTGGGAGGAGAAAGCCTCATGGGCAGCAGGAGGTGGTTTCAAACTGTCAACCTTGCTCTTAGCAGCTCAATGCATAGCCACTACTTCCCCAGATTCCCCAGGGCTGCTTACATAGAAATAGTGGATCATTTTTCTTAATCAAAGAGAAATGTTCTTAATAGAGCCAGCTAAAATTCACATGCACTTTTTCAGATATTGTTATTTTATTCAACCGAGATAATTCTTTGGAAATTAAATGAGGAGCCATAATGTTATGTATATGAAAATTAAAATAATATGACATATATTAACCATTGGCAAACACTTATTTCTTGAATGAGCCAAAATTATTGTCTTTGGTGACTTTTGTTTTAAATATTAAATGATTTATAGGTTTAAAAAAGATGGTACATATCTTGAGCAGTTTGATAGTTTTGTTTAATGAAGATTTCTAAAATGTTGTAGGAATACGTTTTAAACTTATCTTTATAATGAATCCATATAATATATCCATCTATGTTTAAGATCATCAAATAACTGGATGATGGGTAAAAAATATATGAGAACTGGTAAACAGATGACTTCATGTGTGAAATCTGAGTAGATAAATCAAAGGTTGTCCAAAAGGAAGGTTATATGGTAATTTCTTCATTGCATTATATATATATGACACTATATATACATACACACATATTCCTCTGCACACATATGGAAACGTATGTACACACACCTTAAATAAAAAATCGACACATCTTTTCACTCATTTTTACACGTTCAACTATTCAATGCAACTCAATGGATACAGACTGTTGTCACAGCTCTATAGACATTAATACACATACCTACATACTTCTATGAATTGTATGTAATTGCATACAAGCTCTGGAAAGAAGCGATTAATTACCTGATGGCTAATTGAGAGGTCAGTGTTCTCCTGTTCCACAGGAGAAGATTGGACACTTTGCTACCATCACAAGGGTTCTGTCCTTGGAAGCATTACAGGGGAGTTCCATTCGTCTCTATAAGGATTGCTATGAACATAAATGAACTCAATTAATAGTTTTGTTTGTTTGTTTGTTTGGGTTATCTATTATCCATTCACTATGTGGAGTTCTTCAGCACTAAGATAACAAGGTAGTGCAGAGACGGACATAAGTCCTTTATGTTTTACAGGGAAACATTATTTGGGACTTTGAACTCCCAACAAGTGAGTAATATTTCTATCAGACGTTGAATTAATCAAAATGAAGAAAGAACAGGTGCTGTGTGTGTAATGCTGTGATAGACGCTCACTGGAACTATTCATCACTGCACACTCTCCTGAATCCGTGCCCTTAGATGAGGAAAGCATTAGTAACATGGGGTGGTATGTCTGACAAATTTTAGATGGGATCTTGCCCTGTGTAGGTTTTTGAGGTTCTCTTTCCATTGTAAAATTCAGCATCCTTTTAATTTCCAGACAAACAGAGAGGCCATTATGTCCATTCAATCTTTTACTTCCTTTTGAGGGTAGAAAATGCTACTATATGAATAAAGTCTACACCAATGATAAAATCATCACATCCCATGGAATTAGAGAACAAAAAGACAGATATTTTATAGATACATATGGAAAAGATTGCTCTATTACTTTGGAGAGTTATTCCCAGCCATTCAGTTTTGCTAATTTTTTTTTTTAAAGATGCAGACCAGGTGAGAGTCAATCCCTTTCAGAGGACTTGTTTTGTGTCCTTGGTAGTTCTTGTCCTTTTCATGAGCATTTTCTTCGATCTCTCTCATTCTTATTTTGCCTTCATTATTGTTGTTGTTAGACGCGGTCAAAGAGGTGCCAACTCACAACCACCTGATGTGTAACTGCTTGGGACACTGTGTGGTTCTGTGTCCTCCTCACAACCATTTTATGTTTACATTCATTGACATCTTGATTGTAGCAACAGTTCTTTTTTGGTTTTTTAATTATTCTATTGGGAGCTTGTGCAGCAACTCTCCTCACATTTCTTATTATAAATTACTATTGAGATGTTTGTTGTTTTTGTTTGGATCGATTTATTTCTCTTTTTGGCCAAATAGATAACCATTAGGTCCCATTGAGGATCTTGTGTTTAGTGTGGTCACTGACCAGGCCCAATATATACCCACCAAGGAGAAATAGTTTCATGAATTTTATTTTTGTTAATTCTCATCCATTTGACTATTTTTCAGAATGTTCTTTTGCTGGCCAGTAGCCCAATGTCAGATAAATATAAGATGTGATAAGGTTAAAAAGGAGGTCCTAGAATACAACACTGAGTGTGAAATAGTTCTTTAACAATGCTTTCATAACTGAAAAAAAAATATCTGTCAGCATAAGACATAAAAGCAACAAATTTCTTCATCTAAGAGAACGGAATAAACCCTTCCCATTGAGAGCTTCATGTGTAAGGAAATGGAAATATAAAGTCATTGTTCCTGTTTTTAGGTACCAAGGAATCGCTTCTGACCCATATTAATCTATGTACAACAGAATGAAACATTGTTCAATTCTGAGCCAGCTCCATAATCATTTCAGTGTTCCAGCCCATTGTTGCAGACACAGTATCAATCCATCTCCTTGAGGGCCTTCCTCTCCTTCGTTGCCCACAACCCCCTCCCCCCCACTCACTTCACCAAAAATGATCTGCTTCCCCAGGGACTGGTCATTAAATCATTACTGATATTAAAATAAAGCAAGGTAGACCATCTAGTCTGGATGTAGCACTCTAGGTACCAAATGCAGATTCCATTTGTTTTCAGTTTATCTTCAAAGGCAATTTATGCTCTTCAAATTCCAATTTCTTTATCTAAAAAAATGGATAAAAGTTTTTACTTCTCAGAATTGTTGTGAGGTTGCGTAAGAAAATGTATGTAAAATACGATAAAGTAGCTGGCATTTGGTAAACACTCAGTGAATGCTAATTCTTTGCTCCCTATTCCGAGCACATTTAGAAGTGAAAAAGCCTATAATTTAGGTAGAGTTCTGTTAATGAAAAGACTAAAGATCTTGAACAAATAATAATACTACATGTCACCCATAACAACAACAGCAAAATGGAACCAGAACTCAGTGGAGCCCCTAAAAGATCAGTTGAAACAAGACAATAAAATGAAATAGGAAATAGATAATCTGGTTAAGGATTATCATCTGCAGCTGAAGGAGGTTGAAATAGGAATTATTATCTCCACAGAATGTATGTTTTTCAGACAATACATAAGATTATATACTATTAGCTATTTGACCTTTAACAAGTTGTTTTAGTTTTCTTTGCAAGAATTTGTCTCATTAATTAAGGAGTAAATAATACTATATGTGATCCTGAGACAGTGCTAGTCAACAGTGCTAATGCTTGCACATGTGTGTACATAAAATCAGAAACAAATACATATGTGGTTCAAAAGTTCATGGAGAATATTAAATTAAAAGAATGAAATTTGCCCATGCATTTTAATCACAAAAGTTTCCCTATACATGTATCTTTTCCATTTCTCAATAGAATTTTAATTTGTGTCATTGGTTAGGTTTATGAAATTCATACTAGAATTGCCAAATACCCCAAGAGGTCATCTGTATTATTTCTCATAGACTAATATTGCTGCCCCTATAGTGGGTCAGGGAAATATGTAAAATCAAGAAATATAGATATATTAATGAATTTGGAGCTCACACTTAATAGTAAGCCATAATCTAAGAACAACTAGTTCTTATGATGTGGTGCTACTCATGCCTTGCACTCATAAAGTAAGTGATCATTAAAATATGGGTGTCATAGTAAAGTGTGGTGAATAAGTTAGATGATGTCCAACTATGAGAAAGTATACTGTCTAGAGTCTTAAAGACTTGTCTTACAATAAGCAGACATCTAAGGGAGGTAACAGCTCAGTCCACCTGGCAGGAACACACCCGCATATGTGATCCAAGGATTGCAAATTATTTAACATCAGAGAAGGGAATTGTATTAGGCTATGGACACCACGCAACACCACACACATGGTATAAACTTCCACTGAATAGATTTGGTCTATTCACCAGTTTGGGAATAATCTTGTCCTTGATCAGACAGAATACATTGGAGAGTGGGTGTAGATTAAAATTTAACATCTGAACATTTATTTTTCCTTTTGGTGCATTTTCTTGTTTTATTTTTAATTTTTGGCTCTCTTTTGAGTTGAGGATTTTTTGTTTTATTTTGCTTGTTTTGCTGATTTTCTTTATATGAAATCAGGGTGGATAAATCTATAGAGACAATAACTAGATGAATAGTTTGTTATATCTATGGAAGGGAAGGCTGGAAGCAATAGGGATATTATCATAATAGACACAAGGTTGAAGAAATGTTCTAAAACAGATATGATGATGATTGTACAACTCTTTCTACTATATTAAACAATTGAAGCTTGAGGTCTGTGAATTGTATTTCAATAAAACTATTTTTAAAAGATCATGGAAATTTTCTATGACCTTAAAAAGTCTAGTTGTGTGTGTTTGTGTGTATATGACATCATATATATATATATATATATATATATATGCACACAAACATGCAAAGGATGTTAAATATTCATGAGAAAATTTCATTATTATATTTTCATTCAGTTTTCACACATACTATTAAAAGGTGATAAATACACATACAGACACACATCATTTCAGCATATATTTTTTACTTTTCTGAAAAAATATCAGGTTGTTTTGTTTTTTCTGAAATATCCATGAGTCTATGGAGGTAGTTATAAAAATATACACCAAGGCTGGGTAGACCATATTTGATGAATTTAGGAATGACATGAAACCAAGTATTCCATAACCCCCTCATAAACAGTACATTTACCTAAATTGGTACTTATGACACTTGCTTCAGATTCATGGCAGTGCTTGTTTAAAATAAAGATCACCTGACATCCCTAGGGAATACCAAAAATAGATTTTGAAGGCGGAGTGTGACACCCTATCAAACTCGACCAGAAAACACTCAATAAATGCCAGCAAACAGACCAAAAGCTATTTATAGGCTTTTCCATTTTTGTCAGTGGCTTTCTGTTAGCTGATATTTTGTTTTTGTTGTTGGAATTGTTCAGTTGGTCTTGACATCCATTGTTATTTTGTTTGGCTCCACTTGGTGTTTGTACTAATTAATGTCTCTGCATATATATACATATATATACACATATATATCTAGATAATATAGGCAGGATAAATGGTATAAAAAAATCAGAGATGAGAAGAACGGGAATGATGGTTCCAGGAAGGTGTGAGAGAAGGAAAGGTGGGGGAAAGGAAAGAGTGGATTGAGACAACTCAGGGACAAGGAAACTACAAGTAAACTAAAATCAATGGAGAGAAGGGTGCAGGTTGCCAAGTGGGGCTTAGTCACGGCCAGGTCAATGTAGCAGCAAGGAATTAGTAAACCTGAATGAAGGGCAAACATGATGGTGGGATAAGAGGAAAGTAAAAGGAAATAGTGGAAAGAACGAGAGGCAAATGACATTTATAGAGGTCTAAAAATAGGAGTGTATACATGTAGATATATTAATATATAATGAGAGGGCTACAGATCTATGTACTATATCTAATGTTAAGAATTAAGGTTACAGATGGCCATTGGGCCCCTCTCAAGTAATCCCTCAACATAATAACACTTTGCCCTACTAGTTCCACATTCTGTGACGCTCACCTTCCCAACAGGATCACTGAAGACAAAATGGGTGCATAAGCAAAAGTGGTGAAGGAATCTGATGGTGCCCAACTACCAAAAAAATAAAGCATCTGCGGGTCTTAAATGCTTGAAGTTAATCAAGTGGCCATCAAACTGAGGAGCGACAAAGCCCACATGGAAGAAGCGCACCAGCCTGTGTGATCATGAGGTGTTGATGGGAGCAGTATCAGGCATATCAAACCCAGAACAAAAGTATACTCAATGTGAATGGGGTGGAGGGCTGTGTGGTAGAGACCCAAAGCCCATCTATAGATAGTTGAACATCCCCTCACAGAAGGGGCTCAAGAAAGAGATGAGCCAATCAGAGGGCAGTATACAACTGATGAAACGCACAATTTTCCTCTCATTTTTTAATGCTTCCCCCCACTATCATGACCTCAATTACACCTTATAAATTGAATTAGACCAGACCATGCACATTGCTACAGACAAGAGGCTGCAACCCAGGGAATTCAGGATAGATAAACCCCTCAAGCCAAAAATGAGAATAAAGAGACCAGGAGGAAAAAAGGAATGTGAGGGCAGAAAGGAGAAATTGATCACAAGAATCAAAACATAACTCCCACCCAGGGTGACGGATAGCAGAAAAGCGGGTGACGGGTGACAGAGAAAATTGTAAGATATCAACATAATAATAATAAAGAAAATAATAATTATAACTTATCAAGGGTTCATGAGGGAGGGAGGAGGATGGAGGAGGAAAATGAGGAGCTAATATCATGGACTCAAGTAGAAAGAAAATGCTTTGAAAATTGTGACGGCAGCATATGTACAAACGTGTTTTGTACAATAGATGAATGTATGGATTGTGATGGGAGATGTAAGAGGCCCGAATAAAATATTTATTGAAATATTAATCAATAAATAAAATAAAGGTCACCAGATCCTATCTAGCCAAAAGATGATCATGTATTCAATTGTTCAAACTGCAGGAGTTTTGGGGAATGGAATGTGTTGCTATAAATACTGACAGTGGCTAACAAGCGTAAAGTGCACTTCCTCAAGCAAAACAGAGCATGGTGTCATCCTAACAATATCAGATACATAGTGTCTTTAGGATGAAGTTCCAGGAAATTTCATTGTACAACGTTTCAAGATGGTTCTTTTTAATTGCAAACTTTAAGAAAGGTTTCCTTAAATTGTGTAAGATTTAATTACTTCAGGCTTTGTAGACATATAAAACCCCCATTCCCTCAGCATGCATATTTCTTGGTTGAGATGGAGGGGGAACCAAAAGGGAAAGAAAGGGACCTCTTATTGAAAGTCATCTCCTAAGAAGAAAAAAAAATGCTTCCCCTTGTTATGCCCTCGGTGATTTATACAATGTATTCTTGCCTCTTCTTGAAACTGAAGAAATCCTTTTTGAGCATGATAAAGCCACCTATAGCTTGTCTAAGAAACCAGTACATTGTTGCTATAAACTGCCTGAAGTATTGATTCTAGAGAGGAAGGTGTAATGAAATAGTGCTAACACAGCAGCTTCCCTTAACGGATCAGAATCCTACCCATCATGCTCTCATCCTTGTTACATCATCACTATCCACCGGTCCTCTAGTCATCTGTCAGCGCAAGAACTGTTACTTTCATAGGATTGTACACAAACTCTAATTTGACCTAGTCTCTGGTTCCTTCTCAACTCTCTCCCAAAGTCCTTCAGTTGTGCACTAAAGCCAATAATCTCTCATCAGAACCTTCTTTTTACATTCTTTTTCTGAACTTGCTCTTTCAACCTTTGTGACTGATGACTAATATTTCTTGCGACCCACATATGTCTCTGTTGCTCTCTGATGACTCAGTTTCTCGCTTTTATTTTTTGTAATGACTGATGCTGTTTGCTGCTGTCAAGTCGCTTCGGACTCAACCCTGCCTGTATCCAACAGCAGGACACATTGCTCAGTTCTGCACCTTTCTCACCCTGATGGCTATGTGAACCATGGCAGCCACGGAGTCCACCTCCATCGTCAAGAGTCTTCCTCTTTCTCATGGACTCTCTCTCCACTTTATCAAGCACGGTGTCCTTCTCCAGAGACTAGACCCTCCTGGTAACATGTTCAAAGTACTCCTGCATCCCTAGAAATATGGCCTGGGGTTAAGGTGATCAACTTTCTTTTTATCATTTTATAGGGGGTTTATACAACTCTGATCACAATCCATTGGGTCAAGCACATTTGTCCATTTGTTGCCATAATCATTCTCAAAACATGTTCTTGCTACTTGAGCCCTTGGTAGAAGCTCTTCATCTTCCCCCTCCTTCCTCATCCCCTTCCATCAAGAACCCTTGATAAATTATAAATTATTATTTGCCCAATATCTCCTTATACTGCCCAATATCTCCTTCACCCATGTTTCTGTTGCTTGTCCCCCAGAGAGGGGGGTCATATGTAGAACCTTGTGACCAGTTCCCGCTTTCTACTCCACCTTCACCTTTCATGTGCCTCACTGCCACTTTCAGACAATTTATCTTTCTTTGTTCCTCAATAACAAGAGTTGCTTTCTGTTCTGTCACGGCACTGTAATACTGGTTGGTTTTCAATCATCTAACTTGTTAATGCCCTTTTTTTCTAAAAATATATTTGGAGGCAGTTTCACTGTCCTCAAATGGATCTCAATTACCAGAAGAGTCACCATACAGGTAGAAAATCCCATACTGTCAATGATTGAGGTCTACATATGGTGATTTTCAACGATTCCTTCCCTAATCTCAGCCACCCACTCATGGCATTTAGATGACATTTATATCACCACCTTGACTTTATTCAACCCAAACTCTGTCCCCATTTCCTATTCTTTAAAGTCACTCAGAACTGCCATGATCCTCTAATTCAGTGAAGCTGTCCTTCAGTGAGTCACCACCTTTTCGTATTTATCTTCATCATCATCTTCCCCTCATTTTCACTTCCTCTTTACTTAATTTAGTTGCCGACATTAATTACTATAATCAAATCCTTTGCAGACATCATCAATTCAAGCTTAATGTACCTGGTAACTTTCTTCTCTGCTTTTGTTTTTGAAAGTGGATGCTAATAGCTTAAAACAGTTGAAGTAGTACAGCAAAGTCTGATGATAGGACCTACTCTAAATTCAGATCATCTCTGTGAAGTAGAACTTCAGCACTGCCAGCAAGCCTGGATTATGTTACTCATCAGTCTATCCATAGATTTTAAAAGAGAACAAGTTCATACTTTTTTTCATTATCACTCCTCCAATATCCAGTAAATGTAATCATACTTCACCATCAGCTGATAACCTCAGTGCATACTTAATTGAGAAAATAGGAGTATTTTAGATGAACTAAATCTCACCTGTCTTTCATCCAATTTATCAACCTGCCTGCAAATGGATCAATAGACTGCCTTTTCTCTTGTGAAAATCAATAAACTGGCACTACTTGATCCAAGGCCAACCCCTGCACTTGTGACTGTCCCCCTCCACCTAATCAAGGACTTCATTCTGCCCTACCCTGTAACATTCCCACATTATCAGTTTTCACCTCTGTCCCAGATCATTGTCCTCAGCATACTGCCATGCAGTCATAGCTTCCTCTGTGGGAAATAAAATTCCTTTTGAGCCAGTGTTCCCCTGAGCTTCTGCCCCATTTCTCTGCTCCTGTATTGTCTTCTTCAAGAAATTTCCCTAGAATGTTTTCTGTCCACATTGTATGACCTCTCTATTATAATTTCAGGTAAACTGTTGTTTCCAAATTACCAATGTTTTCTAATCTGTGCCCATTGATTTCTATTTTTACCACACTTGACTCAGTGGAAATATTGTTAGTCACCTGCTTTCTCAGATAGTACGCACCTTAAGTTCTCCTGCTCCCATCTTAATCATAGCTCCTTCTAAGCCTTCATTGATAAGTTACCTTTCTGACTTTTAAAAAGTGTATTTCAATATGTACACTCTACCCACCTTCTCTAGTCATTATTTCTTTCAATGACCTTGTCTGGACGCAAGACTTTAACTATTGCCCATATTTATCCCCAAACCTATTTGCATTACATTGGTAAAATTTGTTCCAAAATAATACTAAAGAATGGCAACTGGGAATATTGTGGTTAACTCAAGGTTGACCAGGAGCAGATAACTAGTAAAGCTGAGAAACAGATAATGTGGGTTCTTTTTAAATTTTTGTTTTCTTAAGTCATTCATACTACAAATTTAAAATAGCCATGTTTATCATGACTTTCAAATTGATTTCATAACCTTCAACACTTTTCAAGTTTCAGCCTCATTCAATCTCATACTTGGCATCTCCCCTTGGAATTCTAAGAGTCACAGCAATTACATGTGTGCAGGAAAACTTAATATCCCTTTGACCTAAAATCTGTACATCCACTATTGTTCAAAAGCACAGATGCTGACTCATAGAGAACCAGTTGGACAGAGTAGAACTGTCTTGGTGTATGTCTGGAACTGTGAACACTTTATAGGAGTTGAAAACCCGGTCTTTACTGCAAGGAGCCTCTGGGGTTTCAAACTGCAAACATTTTGGTTCACAGCTAACCACGTAAGCACGAGTTCTCCACTATCCCACTTCGTTGTGGAGACTCATTCTTAGCATCACTGATTTTTTTTGATCCCCCCAAAACTGCAGGCTAATTGGATGATACTCACCTTCCTGACACAATTGTTGAGGTCAAATCAGGTGCTCAAGCAAATGTGGTCAAGGAAGCTGATGGTGCCTGACTATTAAAAAGAGAAAGTATCTGCGGTCTTAAAGACTTAAAGGTAAACAAGCAGCCGTCAAGCAGAGAAGCAACAAAGCCAACATTGAAGAAGCACATCAGCCTGTATGATCATGAAGTATCAATGGGAATAGGTATCAGAAATGCAAAATCAAGCATTTGAGTTGATGTGAAGGAGTGTAGTCAAAGCGGAGACCCAAAACCTACCTGTGAGATCATTGGACAGCCCCTCACAGAAGGGTCACATGGAAGGCATGATATATCCAAGATATATCCAGGGTTTAGTATAGCATTGACACAATACGTAAGTAGCCTTTGGTTCATTAATATTGTCTCCCCTTACTCTTATGGTATTTGTTACACCACATTAATCATATAAGATTTGTGTATGTCCATTTGTATAATTAAAATCTTTCAGTTCAGGGGATTCAATATAGATTAAACCCTTCTGAAGTAGTAATGGGAGTAATGACTCCCGGAGCGGAGGGAAGAGGAGATGGAGATTGATAGCAATCATGACCATGTAACTCCACCTGAGGGGAATGAATGACAGAATTGGAGGTGAGTGGATGTACTGGATGCTATAAGAGATGGGAACATTTAAATTAATATATAATAGAATAAACAATAAGGGTTCCTGAGGATAGAGGAGCAGAGGGAGAAGAAAATTGGGAGCTAATATCACAGAGTTCAAGGAGAAAGTGTTTTAAAAATGATGGTGGCAGCAACTATACAAGTATGCTTGATCTAATAGAATTATGGGCTGTTATATCTGTAATAGCTTCAAAAAATGATTAGAAAGAACTGCAGCCAATATTTGCCTCAAAACGTGATGGTTTACCTTTCAAAATATATGGAATTTGATGGTTACTCACCAATTTCTAAGGTTTTTCCTCAAACTGTCATCACTGGCCATCTGAACAACTTTAGAGGTTCACTAACACACCATGGTTTGTCTTCTACCCTCAGAAAGAGTGTATGCCCAATTTGGTAGCAACAGTGATTCTGTAAAACAGCTTATGTCACTGTTTTAATGAGTCCCTTTAATGGCCTTCTTTCTCAATTTTATGAACAGCCGGAGCTCACAAAAGAGTCAACAGAAACCTATGTGTCTGTCTTCTACTTTCCTTTCCAAACTCATTTATTGTAAATGCTCTTCTTATTTACCCACATCTGCTAAGATAGCCTTTTCATTTGCCTCAAATATGTCAGGCTTATTCCCACCTCAAAGTGGTGGAATATGTTTTTTCTTCTATCCATGAAGTTCTCCCTCTAGACATATAGATGACCTATCCTGTTATTTCCTTTTCTCTGTCTGCATGTTAGAGAAGCTTTCCATGGCTATCCTTTGTCAAAATCCTTTCCCTGCTTTATCTCCCCACCCCCTTGAATTGTACATTACTAAACTTTATAAGCTATCTATACTACTATACTTATGTTTTTTCCCTTTAAGCATGATATTTGAGTACCATGAATGAGGAATGAGTAAGAAGGAAGCCTTCAAGTAGATGAATTGACCCAGAGGCTACAGCAATGGGCTCAAGCATGGGTGTCATTTTCAGGACGAGGCAGTGTTTCTTTCTCTAGTGCATAAGGTTGCTATGGGTTAGAACCAACTCAAAGGCACCTAACAAAAATAACCTAAAATAACAAAAAAAAAAAAACCTATCAAAATTCATAACAACATGATAGAAGTTAAGCAACCCTGGTGTGAATTAGCTATTGAACTGCTAACTTCAAGCTCTGCAGTTCAATCCCACCAGGTGCTTTGTATTAGAAATATGAGGCTATCCTGATTTAGTCTCAGAAACTCATTAAAAGGAATCTATGAGCCTGACTTGACTGGATGGCTGTGAGTTTGATATTGAAAATTGTACAAAGGTCATTTTTATCTGTGATAGATCAGGGCCTAAAGTCCAATAGATAATGAGAAGGGAAAAATAGAACAAGTACATGAAATAGGTGGAAAATGGACTTTGCTATCTATTTTCACATGAAACTAGTCTGTTAATGCCTGTGAAGTTAGGCAACCGCTGCTATGAAACCAGGTTTCCTCTGTGCATCTCTCTTCACAGAGGTTTTAGCCTGTTTCATTCAACAGGGTCTAAACACTTCCACAAAATCAGCCCAGAAAACCTGTGAGATGGTGGATTCCAATATGAGCAGTGAGTTCTCCAGGCGAAATCAGTCTTTGCTTGACAGTCCACATCTGTTCCCCTGACAGTCCCCTTTACCTACAAACACCCAATCTTCTCATTCTCAAATTACAAAACATGCAGATTGCCACAGGGGAGGCCAAGCAATCACCAGACTACCTTCTTAGTAATTCAGTATTAATGAACCTTTTACTTTGAGTGGTATTTCAAGAGTCAGGATTGCTACTTCTCTGCACAGCTCTTTCTATAAATGACTTGCAACCCCAGGCAACTTGTGGACACTGGATTTAATCAATCCTTGGACAGAGTTCCTTTTAGCCAAGGGTAAAGTGAAGTTCAATTGCAATTTGCCTCACCAAAACAGCTCCTGTGTTTCCTTTACATCATTCTGAGCTTCTTTTGCCCCAGCCTCTCTGGCTATAAAAGTGAAAACTTATTTCTAACTTTCTTCCTAATAGGTAGCTTTTGCCTTCTTTCATGAGGTCAGCGACATATCCTTTTTGGCCCAAAGGAAATTCAAAGCACAATATGAGTGCCTCACGCAGTTGAAATAGTACACTCATTTGTAGTGAACTTCAAGAAGATCCGTGCTCTCAATGTGTGCTTACACATACTTTTATTTGGGGTTTGGAGGCACTGACCCCTGGCTTGAGTGTAATTCATCCAGGAAAGAATTGGAACAAGGCAAGTTATGTTTTTCTTCCTATAATATAAAAAGCAAAATAAAGTTCACCATCTAATTTCCTACTAAAGTATCAGAATGCAATGAATTATCCTGTACCTCTTATCTTCCTTTGTCTCTCTGTAACTCCAACTTGTCAGAATTGAACCTGTATTTATTTGAAGTAGCTTATGGAACCCAAACATCTGTGCCTGTTTTCTCCTCAAATCTCTAAAACCATTATGCATGTACATAAATCCACAATCCATGTGTACTGCTTATAGCTCTATTAAGATAGTAAATTTTCCAGTGCAATTAAACTATGAGCTAAGGAGATGATTGCAATTTTAGATTGTATCATAAATACTCGGGTCCTTATAGTTATACACCTGGTAAGGAACCAACACTGATTGTATCATGCAACAATTCAGTGTAAATCTAACAGAGTAGCACTGAGCCTTAAACCTTTTCATCTCCTGTACTTTTCCTAGCTATCAAACGTCTCACCATCCAAAATCAGTTCACGCAAGAGTTCAATGTCTACATCTCAAAAATGCCCCTTGTCCTCCACTTGCTAACTGCAACTCAGAAACTTGGTAGATTCAAATTCAAATAAGAAATCCTGCCTCCTCCTTGCCTGACTTCTCATTATTTAATTTCAATAATTGAATTTGGTTAGGGCAAGAAATGGTCACTCTCAAACTGTAGCTTCCTCCTGTTTTAAAGCAAGTCTGCATTGGGGACAAGAAGGCATTGCTCTCATATTTTGTTATCGGTAAAGCCAACTTAGTCGCCATTGAGCCTGTTTGTACTCATGGGTCAGAGTAGAAATGTGATCCACATAGTTGCCAAAGGATAGCTTTTCAGAAGTAGATCACCAGACCTTTCCTCTGAAATACTTCTGGGAAACCTCAACCTTCTAACTTCTTCAGTTGTGGAGCACACGAATTCTTTTTACAACCCAGAGACTGCAGTAGAATCTGTAGTTAAGTGCTAGGTAAAATACTCAACAGAAAAGCAACAAGGTCATTTAGTGAATTGTCAATCCTTAGGTCTGTGCTTTCAAATGAGTTTTTCCTGTACAGTTGCCATGATCCTTACATACAAAGAGCCACCACCATCCAGATCAGAGTTCACCACATAGAGAACATTGGGGCATCTTGATTCCATTTCCCTGGACTGTATTACATTCTCTCTGGAAGTGGGCTTCTGTTGATTGAGTCAGTTCAATGAAACCTGAATTTCCCAGAAAAGGACAGTGAGTAGTAAAAACTCGTTATCAATGAAAAGATCTCAAATGTTCATACTGGTATGTAAGATGTGCCTTTTATTTTGTTACACAAAATGACTAGGTGTTAAAAAATACGACTGAGATAGAGGAGATTATACATATATACACACACATTATATATATATATATATATATATATATATATATATATATGATTCAGTGCATTGTCTTTCACAGATTTGCTATTCAAATACTTATTGGGTGACATGAATGGTTGTAAAGGTTTGTTTTGAATACTCTTCCATGATATGAAGTAGGGATCTGACATTCAAAGCAAAAACATATAAGACAAGAAAAGCAGCATAAAGGAAAACATGTATCTGCAAAAGAGTACTAGCTACATGGAACTAAGTCTAAGAGTTTGAACTGTTCGATACCCACCTGTTGTTTAGATGTAGCCATTTGGACCCTTTCAAGTAAGAATGACAATACTGCCTGTATTAATCAACTTTGAGGTCAATTTTAGCAAGATGGATTTTGGTTTGGGGATTCTATAATCTCTATATCCAGCGGTCAAAGAAACATGTTTCAGAAGTTCTTGGGATTGAATTTTCTTAGGAACGCACCCTTAGATCTCACAGAAAGTCTGTCAATAAGATAGAGGTGTGAAAACTCTGCTTGTACACTGGATCAATTAAACTTAATATGAATCAGCATCCAACTACAGATTGTAGACCCCTGCAGCAGGAGAGGCAAATAGTTTAAGCTTATTAGAAGTTAAATATGTATGCAGAAATGTTTCCCTTTAAGTGTGGTATATACTGATATGTATACACACACACGCACACTCAGCTGTCAACCAACAGCTTGGTGTTTTTAACTAGCACAGTATCTCCACAGTAGAGAGACCTGTGATGAGCTTCTGAGTGGCTGGTTCTTAGGCGTGTGGAGTCATTTTAGAAATACAACAAAATATTACTCAATCCCACACCATCCTAATAGTTATTGCTACATTTGAGGCCATTGTTGTAACCACTCTTTCAGTTCATCTTGTTGAGGGTATTTCTTTTATTTTATTAATGCTCTGCCTTACCAACCCTGTTGCCCCTCTTCTGATAATGTCCCCGCAGTACTTGAGATTGGATTTCCACCTCCTTCCATCTAAGAAGTACATTAGTTCTCCTTTTTTCCCAAAGACAGATTTACAATAAATTATTTCCTTACTCAACAGCATCACATACACAAATCAGTGGCATTAACCCTTTAGATCGTGTTGTTCAACTATTACTATTATATTTTCCCCAGTTTCCCTATGGCCTTTAGCAGAAACTCAATATCCCCTTTACACAGAGGGCCTCTTTCCCTTCCCATCCCACCAACCCTAAGTAAACAATTGGTTTTCACAAGTCAAGATTTTTGTGCTACCTACACTTGATCAAAATGTAAAACATTTCCATTGCCACATCCCTGCCTCCTAGTCCTAGTCCATCCATTGTTGTCCTCTCTGTCCTGTAGAACTGTACCTCAGCAGAGGCAGACCACATGGACTCTTATGGTTGGACTTCTTTGCTCCACAAAACAAATTTAAAATTGCCTCAGTGGTGCAATTTGTTAAGTGCCCCACTGCTAACCAAAAGGTACAAGGTTTGAATCTGCTGGGGCAGTTTGGGGATATGGTACTTACAGTGACTGTGGGCATGCTCTGAGGCTTTGCTTTGGTGTGCAGAAAGTCACTCTTGGTAGGGAGAGAACCAGTCACACCTAGCAAGAGCATAGGCATTCTTTACCAGTAACTTCAATTTCTTTTTTTTTTTTTTTTTTGCGGACATCACTGCCTCTGGTGGTCATGGGCACTACCCAGCCGCTGCTGGATTTGAACCGCCAAGCCTGCGGGCTGCAGTTCCGCACTCAACCACTTACGCCACCGGGGCTCAAATCAGTGGGTCATACAAATGTCTTGGGAGCATGCTGATTAAAAACATTCAACTGCTATAAAAAAAGATTGGTAATTAAACATACAAGTGGCCCCGTGAGTGAAAAGACCTGGTGACCTGCTCCCTTAAAGGGGAAGGGAGCCATCTCGCTTCTGACTACCTGATGAAACAGCAGGCCCACCCTATACTATTCCCTAGGCAATAGATCTTCACAAGACCAGACTGGTGTGTCTTTCTCCAGAAGGTGATTTCAAAGGACCAGCCTTTCTTTCACAGCCCGATTCTTTAGCGAGTGTGCTGTCACGCTTTCTTCCAAAAGCATCAGAAACTGCGGAACTCTGTGGGGCAGTTCTCAATAGCAGTGGCTACTCAAATGAATATCCACTGGACATTAGCATCTCCTCTGTAGCCATCTAAGGTGCTACTATATATGTCTTCCCCAACCCAGGGGGAAGAAGAGTGATGGAAATTTAAAGACACATCGAAACAATTAGTCCAATGGACTGATGCAACCTCCCCAACCCTGAGAGTTGACTATTATATTACTAACCACTGCTTTGGAAAATACCACTTTAAAAAGTTGTGGATAGAATGAGAGGACCATGTGGAACGCAATTAAAAATCACAAATCAGAGCTGGTTTGCTGCTTGGCTAGAGAAGGGTGGGTTTCCCATAACTATAGCCCTTAGTCACTTCCAAGTCTGCAATTAAACTTACCCTGTGTTAGAATATCCTACTATTTATGATAAAAGGGCAACATTTTCACAAGGGCAAAGTTTAGAGGGTTAGGGAGGCAGGGAGACTAGCAACAGAAAATTAGGAAGGAAGTAGGCTGAATGAGGGCACAGTGAGGGGATTGCAATAAATGAGTTTTAAAAAAAACATACAAATTGTTGAATGCAAAACATGCTCTGTAAAGCTTCATCTACTTCACGATAAAAAAATACACTATTATCTCCTGAAGTCAAAATGATAAACTCTTATTTCTCTAAGATGTTTTATAATCTGACTTTTGTGTTTCAGTGTATGTTCCTTCTTGAATAAATGAGTGTAAGATGTGAGGTAGGGCTTGAGTTTCATTTTTTTTCACATGTTGATACCTAACTCTTGGTTCCCAAAAAATTTTAAAAATAATTCTCCTTTAACATTAATGATTATGATAAGTGTAAAATTAATTAGCACCCACTAGCTTAACTTATGAAATGGCACTCTAAATAAATTGGTTTTAGATGGCAGCGCTCTTATCTCTGACAGACATCAATCAATCACCAGTGCAGGTACAAAACTGTATGCACGTTGAGGATGAGACACATGAGAATATACTGTGAATATTTCTATTTTCTCTTATCCCATCTGTACACAAATTAGTCATGCCTGGATCTTTCTTATAACAGTGCATATGGTTTTCTATACAGTCATAGCCAGCCTTCTCCGGTCAAAGGAAGCCGAAATCCGGGTTTGGCTTCTTTGTGTCCACTTGCATATCCTGGGAACATAGGTTAACAACAACAACAAAAGCAACAAAAAGAGGTAAGGGGGCTGCAACTGTTAAGACCCCCATGACCCTGCATAAGGAAGCTTGCTTTGTAATATACTTAGCGGGGATCATTTTGGATTCACCGAGCAATGGCATTATTCTAATGTGTACGGGCCTGCTTTATACACTAGCCCCGGCTTGCTCTGTGAGCCTCATGTTCCCGAGTCTGCAGCACATTGTCCCTGATACCTCTAGAGCAGGGAACCTGGGGGTTGTGACCTCTTTAGGGATTGAATGACTCTTTCCTCGGGTCACCAGATACATAACACCAGATACATATATGAAGTAGCAACAAAAATAATTTTATTGTTGGAGTGGGGGGGGGGTGTCACGAAAACATCAGAAACTGTATGAAAGGGTGGTGGCATGAGGAAGGTTCAGAAGCCCTGCTCTAGGGGTAAGACCCTCCTCAGAGGGAAGCTGTGGAGATGCACTAGGCTTCCTGGCTCCGGTAGTCACTCCGGTTTTGATGTTTCATGGGATTCTGTGATTTCCTTTACATGGAGTGCAGGAAAGTTGCTTTACTACCTAATGATCCTGAGAATTCCTTCTAATTATATCACCTGTCACAGATGTTAAAATGTTTCTGTTATATCCCCTCAATTCATTTTAATCTGAACAATAAAACCTGTGGAGAGGGGCTGAGGTTCATTCGACTAGGCTTTTATAAGATGAATTTAGTTTCCTTTTCCTCCTTAGCTTCCTACTTTCTTGGCTCCAGAATATCTCACCCACCCTTTTCCCCCCACGTACAGGCATGAAATTACAATGAGTTGCTGAATGAAAGAGAGCACCAAACAAACAAACAAACGTATTGCCATGAAGTCAAATGTTGACTCATAGCCGATCTCGCTATGGGGTCCTGAGGCTGTAACTGTCTAAACAGCGTATTTAGGAAAATACATTTTTACATTAGCGAATGGGAGAAGAAGTTGACTTTAAAAATCTTTCTGGATCGAACAGAAAATCCACTTTCACTTTGTGGACATAAAAATTAACTTGGATTAGTCACTATTTGGGCTATAAGTTTCTCTCAGTCAAATTCTTCTCCTTCAACAGATATGCAAACACGATGAAGTTTTATTCTTTAACTAGGTTTTGTATTTTGCTTTAGAAAAAGGAAGAGGATAGAAAGAGGAAAGACAATATACAAGGAGCAGATTATACTTAAGGTCCTTGGCATCTCCGTATTAGGAATATAAAGAAAATTCAAGAAAAAAAATGCCATTCAGTGAAAATGAATTGATCCTGCTTAGAAGATACGGAATTGGTAGGTTACCTTTTATATGTCAAAGAGATGAAATGTTTACTGAAAGAGAGGGTGAAAGTTGGGGATATGATTGATAGAGTGTGACAGTCGATGCTGCCAATGAGGAGCTTCAGAGGTAGGTACTAGGGATCTCAAAGAGGAGGAGATTAAAAAGACAAGGAGGAGGGAGTACCACAACCTCGCTTCATGGCTTCGCTTTATTGAAATCGAAAGGTTTCCAATGCATCAGGCATGGGGTGGTGGAGGGCTACCCTTAAAGTAAGCACTTGAATGCCACTCCATGGGAGAAAGATGAAGCTGTCTGAGCTCAGAAAGATTTACCATCTCAGGCGTAGAGTCTTGTAATCCTTGTAGAGTGTGGCTGTGAGTCAGAATCGACTTATTGTCAGGGTGGGGTGGGGGTTAGTTTTCTTTTCTGTTTGCTAGATCCCAGTACCATTTATGTACTAATAAGTCTGATGAAATTAATGTATGGGATGTAGCGAGAGTTGTAAGAGCCCCCCTAAAATGATATAAAAATAAATAAATAGCTTTTTTTTTAAAAAGTGGCTAACTTTAAATAAACAGAAATGCTTTTGATGTTGTTTGTTTTTTTCCCCTCCCTTATTGTTTTACAGTTCTAGAGGGCAGAAGTTCAAAATCAAGGTGTTGGTCAGTCATGCCCAACCTCTGTCTCCATCTTCCCGTGACTCTATCCCCTCTGTCTTTCCCTGGGCAGCTTTCTTTTATTCAGAGCGCCAGTTGTGGTGGCTAGATTTCATGTCCCCTTGTACCTGGATGATGGTTTAGGGGTGGGATCCTATCAGTCAGGTCACAGCCTGATGATCCCCCCGTGGGTGTGGGACTGAGATGAGAGACCCTGGGGACCATCCCCCTCACACGCTCTTACCCTTCACTTCACTACTTATCTGGATGCTTTCTCGGCTTCCACCCATGCCTCTCTGTGGGCTGCTGACCCTGGCAGCACTCAGTGCCCTGCCCTTTCCTATTGGCATGGGACTCACACGACCGTGCACTCATTGACCTGTACACTTTTTCTCACTTTACTATTCTGCTTCGTTGGCCGACACCTTTCATCAGACCTACGGCTGTGTATTGGACTTGGCTGGGATCGCATCTTGATATAAAATTGCTCCTTGATATAAAGAACTTCACATCAATTTTATATAAAAAGAAAAAAAACATAAGGGTCACTCTTTTTGTTTCCTACATAACCCAGCCTAACACACCAGTCATAATGGATGTGGACCACCACTGCTTCAATAAGGACTGTGTTAATAATAACCAATTACATCTGCAAAATTGCTACTTCCAAATAAGTTTACCTTCTTAGGTATCAGGTATTGGGAAGAGAAAATGCCTTCTGGGGATGTCATCAAATCCCTAATAGTAGAGTACGGAGGGGAAAACGTCAGGTGCCAGTGAAGACAGATACATGGGGTCTTCAACAATTCATGGAAAATGAAAAGGTAATGGAATTTCCCCCATGAAGGAAAGTCCTTGTGCAACTAATCCAGAATCCCAGAGACACAGCTTCAGAGGAGGCTGCCTGAATTATGCAGGCTTTCCTGGAAGAGTGGTGCTCCATCTTTCTTGGATGTAGTCACCTCACTGAGATGGGAGAAGCATGGGCACAGCAGCCACTGTCCCCATCCTTTCCAGGGAAGAAGGCATCAAGCAAATGAAAATACTGGGCTCCTTCCCTCCAGGGACTCCTGTTAGATAATTTCCATTTTAAATGAAGCAAAAATACTTCCAATAACCAGAGAAACACTTAAAAATTAAGAAACACTTGTTCTAGTTAATGTGTCTGAATGGTATGAAGAAAAAAAGTCTCCCCCAGGAGGTCATTATTATTCAAAAATTACTCTAATTAGGTCATGAATACATTAGGCCATAGTCAGCGCCAACAAGAGAAAAAATAGAATTGGAAATGTGTCACGCATAACACTCCTAACTTGTTAGGGCGATTTTATTCCAAAATGCCATTAAAAGATGAAAAGGTCACCCTGTGGGGAAGTAATTGGTACAGCACTCATGTAACTGATTAGAGGGGCTTTTATTTAGGCTTTAAAAAAACATTCTTTGAAAAGGGGTCTTTCTAGATAGAGGAGGAACAAAGTATATGTGTGTAGATACATAGAAATATATATATATATATACACATTTATATCTATGTTTGTATGTATACAGTCCCAAACATATACACATAACACATAGACTCAATTCTGATTGGATTACATGGCTGTTTGTTTTAAGACAATAAAACAGGAAACAAGGAAAACAAAATCTCTTGACATATCAAAATAAGCACACTCGAGGAGTGGTAACATATTGCACAGAATAGTTTACACACACATACAAAAAATAGATTTACAGGTATTTTCCATGGGACATGTTTTCAATGTGATAATTCCATTTCTCTGATTTCTTAGAATATCTGCTGTATAGACAAGTTCCCCATTTAATTTAAAAAAAGTTTGACATTGTAATGAGCTGGCAGTGCCCTAAGTAAAAAGCTAGAAGGTTGAGTACCTTTTTACTTTTACTTTTGAATGTAAATGACAGCCATGGATCAAGGAATGCTGAGCTGATGTAGTTTCTGGTGGATGCAGATCTCTAACTCCTCAGGGAGATGTGTGAAACAAAACATACACACACAAAAACAAAACATACACACACCCAGGAAAGAGAGCGCACCTGTTGAGTCTATCCACCTCCTTCAGTCCCTTGTTATGGCTTAGGAAATATGGACACTGATGAGATCCTCGTGGTTGTAGCATGGCTCTCCTCCCCAACCCCTCTCAAGATTTCAGTATTGTGTATGCAATTTTGCTTGGTGGTAGTTTCATGATCAAAATTGCTGCATACTGGATGCCAACCTACTAACATCCTCAGCCTCTATATAGGATTTCCATTTTAACATCACAGCATGTAAATACAAGACACTTCAAAATGCATTCTCCCCCTTTAATTGTTATCTTCCCAATAGTTCATATTCTCCTGTGTTTTAGAAGGAGAATTAACTGAGCCCCGGTGGTGTAGTGGTTGTGCGCGGGACTGCGGCCCACTGGGATGGAGGTTCGATTCCGACTCCCAGGAGCAAAGGCTGGGCCTCCTACTCCCACCACCGGGGCAGTGATGCCTTAAAAAAAAAAAAAAAGGAGAATTAGTAGCTTGGGTGGGGTGGGGGGAGGGTTCCTGGTTGGTCTGCTAAGCACAAGGTCAGCAGTTCAAACAGACCTGCTCTCTGCACAGCACCATAGGAGACTTTCTCAGCCAAGAAAGATTTACAGCCTCAGAAACCCACAGGGAGAGTCTCTTCTTTCCTATAGGGTAGCTATGAGTTAGAATGAACTTACATTTTTCTAAGGGAACCAAGTATAACAGGTGTCAAAGTTATTTCATTCTTTGATTCATGATAATATCATAATTAATTCCTCACTCACTCATTTAGTCCCTCATAAATTCAGCAGTGTATATTATATATTATGTTTTCATATTAACTGTGTTCCATGACACTATGTCAGACTTTAAAAGAAGTTGCAAGACTTTTTATATCATACCATCATGAAAGAAACACAAATAAAATACCTACTATGTAGGCAAATGTCAAAAAATACTTGCCAAATGTCAATAAATATTTTTCGAATACCTAGCATAATAGGATAAAGACTTTTATTTAAAGTCTTTGGAGAGTTTGTTGAATCAAGACTTACAGACAGTGCATTTTGATCTCATAGGTATGTATTTGATGTCATTTTTGTGTATGGAACAAATAGCAGCAGCTCCTTCTTGCTGAATGCCTGTGATGAGAAAGGTACTACACTCATCATTTTATGTGAATCTAATTCCTGACTCATGGAGTTTTCAAGGCCTGTATTATTTTATAACTAACAAATACGAGTGTGTGCTTAACAAAAAAATGTTAGTTCCAATAACTTCGCATCTACGATTGAGTGACATTAATTGGTTTCATCATGGTGTGAAGCCTTTCTTTTGTGGGTAGATATTATTTTAAAGTGAAGAAAACAAAGTCTCAAAGAGATTAAATAGCTTCCTTTGTTACAGAGCAGGTGAGTTACACACCCGGAGTTATAATAGTAATCTCCATGACGCCAAAGGTTAAACTCATTCATTACACTGTATTTCTCATGGCATGAAACAACAGACATGTGGTAGCATATGCTCTGTGCTCCAGGAGCATATAATAACCCTGACGATCCCTATCAAATACATGAAAACTCACAGAATTCAAAGTGAAAGGAACTTTGATGTTCTCCTTCCTTTAAAGCTGTAACTCCATCACCACCCTAAAAGCTCATAGTTTCCACTTGTTTCTCTATTACACATATCACC
The DNA here is from genome assembly GCA_004026705.1 of Nesogale talazaci. Taxonomy (NCBI): domain Eukaryota; kingdom Metazoa; phylum Chordata; class Mammalia; order Afrosoricida; family Tenrecidae; genus Nesogale; species Nesogale talazaci. Next base: position 45,451 of record PVJH01002522.1, on the reverse strand, counting down.
CTCTGACTCACTATATCATACCAGAGTACATATGTATTCCCTTTTTTATTTTTTCTCAAAGGAATGTAATTGCAAGAAAACAGCTTATTTGACTTTTTATAAAAGCAACAATAAGAAACTATGCTTCATTACCATGTCTCCAGCTTGTGGAAATTGGGTTTGCATCAAGTAGATAATAGTAAAATAGCTGCTGAGTGACTGTGTTCACCTTCTACCTGCGTAATTTTGTAGCTAAAGAAGGCCATGCCAAGAGAGACTGAATTGCTCAAGGTGAGATTAATTTGGTGATGGAAATGCCATTGAGTTGAATGCTATAGCACATACATAAAAGTCACAGTGAATGACACAAACAATGACTAAGACCCTCAGCAGGGCAGAAGAGAAAATCTGAATTGCTAGAGCTGGCTGGCAAAGAAGGCATTTCTCGGTAAAGGGAATAGACAAAGTGGATGATAAAGAGTAAGTAGAAAAACTTTCCTGACAAATTGCTGTGCAAAAAAATCAGTGCTTTAGTGTTTTGGTGAGGGGCTATTGAGTCATTTCCCACCCGTAGGTCCCTGTGTGCAACAGAGCAAAGCTCCTCACAGCTGTGTCATCCTCACAACTGGTCCCAGGCCTGAGCCCAATGATGAAGCCACAGTGCTGATCCATTCCAGCAAGGGTCTTTTCCTTTTCCACCTTCCACTTTACCTAACATGACATTGTTTTCCATGCACTGGGCTTTCCTGACAAAATGGGCTAAAGTAGGTAAGAGGAAACTGGGCCATACTTGCCTGAAGGAATTTTCTGGCCTTATTTCTTCAAGGACAGATTACTTTGTCTTTTTAGCAGTTCAAGATACATTCAATATATTTTCTCCAGAGTCCTAATTCAGATGAATTCATTACTCTATGGTTTTCCTTGAGCAATGTCTGGCTTCCACATGCATATGCTGCAATGAAGAAGCCCATAGCTTGGATCAGGTGCACCTTAGTCCTCAATCTAATGTCCTTGATCTTCAGTTCTCTAAAGAGGTCTCATGCAGCAGACAGATGCAATACATATTTTGATCTCTTGACTTCTGGTTTCATGAGCATCAGCTGTGAATCCAAGCAGACAAAAATTCTTGACAACATAAACATTTTCTCCATTTATCTTCACACTACCTATTGGGCCACTTATGGGGATTTGGTCTTCCTTACATTAAGTTGTTAAACTAACCTCACTTTTACTCTAAAAAAAAAAAGCTTCAGTGGCAACAAGAGTTAGACATTGCTTTCCAGCATTAATTGCATGAACATCTCTCATATTCTATGTTAACATCTTCTTGTATTAAATTTGATAACCTATTTTCTAGGAATGATTAAATCAATCACATCTTCAATTGGTATTAAATAATCTCAGTAAATTACTGGAGAAGGAAAGATGGCTAGGAGTTCCTCTGAAAAAGAGTTGGTTGATGAGAACCTTATGAATAGTGGTGAAACATGGTCTGACTTAGAGTCAGATCGCGAGCATTTCAGGTAGGAAGACATTCAGAGAACCATTGGGGGTTTCTGAATCTCATAGTATAGTCAACCTTAAAGGTGTGAATATGGTAAAGTTTGGGGGCATCTTCATTTGCTGATGTGATGATATTCACAGCTCAAAATGAGGACAAAAAAGTGGCAACATCTGTCAAGAATCAGAATTTGGAATGTATTAAGTATAAATCTCGAAAAATTGGAAGTCACCAAAAATGAGATAAAATTTAAAAAGATTGGGGCTGAGCCCTGGTGGCATAGTGGTTGATTGCGGGACTGCAGCCCATTGACTTGGAAGTTCAAATCCAGCAGCTGCTCTCTGGGGGCAAGGTGGCTAGCTCCCATGAAGACCAGAGGGCAGAGATGCCAAACAAAACAAAGCAAAATAAAAATTTTTAAAAGATTGGTATGACTATTTTGAAATGGATGATTATATGGGCTACTATTCTTGGAATAACTAATTAAAGAGGAGTGGGATCAAATTCCTTGTCAAAAAAGAACATTTTAAGATCTATCATGAAGTACAATTTCATCAGTGACAGAATAGCAACCATGTACATATGAGCATAATGAATATAATAATATTTAACTTAATTATTATTCAAATTTCCACATCAACTAACAAAAGAAGAGTTTTGAGAGAAGGATTCTTTTTTTTTTTTTAGAAGTTTTTTTTGTTTTTTTGTTTTTTGTTTTTTTGGGCATCACTGCTTTCCAGTGGTGGGAGTAGGAGGCCCAGCCCCACTGCTGGAATTGAACCTCCGTCCCAGTGTGCCGCAGTCCTGCGCACAACCCCCATGCCACCGGGGCTCAGCCCGAGAAAAGGATTTCTTAATAAGGTATTTTTTAACCAAGTATTATCTAAGAAGACGAAGTAGATATTATGCATACAGCCCTTAACCTTTATTCCTAAGCATTACTTCTCTACCTTTTCCCATTTGTATGTGCTTTCAGAATCTGTAGGCTCCATGACCCTGTGCTGTATTATAGCAGTGGTAACACAAACTTAGGATGAAGGAACTGGCCATAAAGCTCACTCTTTATAGAATGCACCCTTCAACCAGTTTCCTTTAAGAATTTTAATATTGTCTGGAGGGAGAGGGTAGTGTAAGGTGACCAGATGTCCCTCTTTTGAACAATTTAGCAATGTCCTGTGACATTTTAAAATTAAAATAAATACATTACAATACTATTTTTGCATTCTATGAACATTTTTGTTGCTCCTTATAGACCAATTTTTTAATCAAGTGCACAACCCACCCCCCACCCCCCCACCCCCCCGGTAAATGGTGTCCCGCTTAAAATAATCACTTTAGACTAGTCCCATCCCAAGATGTAAATCCTATGACTCAGTGAAATACAGATAGTACTCCTGAATGGGAAAGCCATTGCATTCTGAGAGAAAAAAAAAAGTAACAATAAAGATGCTCTGCCATCCAGAAAGCTATAAAGACAAATGTATGGAGGGGCACAAGACAGTGCTCAAGAGAGATCTCACTGTTTTCCAGATCTGTTAATAAAACATATGCTGATACCCCAGCTGCAGCTAAGTTTAGTTCAGTTTCACTACTAATTGCATTGGTAAAGAAAGTGAAAAGTTTTAAATTGATTTATGCAGTCTAAACTAAATCAAACATGTAAACAAACCGTATTGATAATTACTAGTTATTAGACTGTGAGAGCTAGAAACAAAGGATCAGTAGTTCCAAAACATGATTTTGATAGCCAGAGATTGCAAGATGGTATTTTCTTAGACCAAGGATGTATTCATTGCAAATACCCTTTTCACCCCAATAACACCCACAGCTACTAGGAATGTGGACCTCACCAGATGGAATACAGAGAATCAAATCAGCTATATCTGTGAAAAGTGACAACAGAGAAACTCAAAATCATTCATCAGAAAGAAGACAGAAGCCAACTAAGGAAGATATGCAAGTTTAAGTCAAAAGATTTTTAAGTGAAAAAAATTATTTTAAGTCAACCAGAGCCCAAACACAACCTTGACTACAGTCCACCAGGATTAGAGACCATCGGAAGAACATTGAGCATTGAAGTGCAAAAATCAGCGCAGGTTTCAGATTCTCTGAAGGACATCATTCATGGGAAAGCTCAGAATTCATTAACAACAACAAACAGGAACGAAAAGACCAAAGTGGATTTCAGAAGAGACGCTCAAACTTTCTCTTGAACTAACAACCAAATCAAAGGGCAGCTGGAAAAAATTAAAATAAATCATGGTAAGCATTCTAATGGAACATGCAGACCTTGAGTTAGAAAATCAAAAATAAAAGACAATCTCAGCTTTTCTGAAACTGAAAGAAATATAAACAAAATCCAAGCCATGACTTTCAATATTGAGCAATTCGGTGTTCAAAACATTAAATGCCACAGTGTCAAGAGAAGATGGAAGTAATGCAGAGTGGTTGTGCCAGAATGAATTGGTGAATATTTTTGTGAAAAACCGGCTTGAAGAGATGATGGAATATCAATTGAGTTATTTCAACAAATAGATGCAATGCTGTAAATGCTCCCTGTTCATGCCAAGAGGATATAGGAGATAGCTACTTAGGCAACCAACTGAAATGGAAACATATATATGTATTTCCAAGCAAAAGCAACTACCTTTGTTTAAATTGCTGGATGTGTAAATTGGTCCATATCATTAATATCCTATCCAAGCAAAATTTTACAGATGAGAACTTTAAAATGATTGCAGCAATACATTGGCTGGGAATGTGCAGAAACTTGAGGAATATTTATAAGAGACTATGGATTGTAGGGTCCCATTTCTGATGTCCAATGATTCTTGATAGAAGTAAATGCCAAAGCATGTTTACTTATGTTTTAATTAAAATGCAATGGACTCCTAAAACATCATGATAACAATGAGAAGAGTGGGAATTCTAAGCACTTTGTAGTGGAGTGAATTACTCTGCCATTAATTTTCCTAAGAATTATTTTAGAACACCTAATTTTTATTCATGTGTAAACAATATACCGTATTTTGGGGACCATAAGACACACTTTTTCCCAAAAAAAGTAGAGGGAAAATGAGTATGGGTCTTGTGGTCTGAAGGTGTAGTTCCCCAAAATATTTTAATATACTGGTACCATTTTGTTCAGAAAATTCTTTCTTGTTTTCCTGCTCTAAAAACTGGGTGTGTCTATGGTCAGGCGCATCTTGTTTTTTTAATTAAAAATCATTTTACTGGGGGCTCATACATTGTTTTTCACAATGCATAAATAAATATACTGTGGAAAGCACCTTCTCATGTCCGCTGCTGCTATCATTCTCCAAACATCTGCATTTCCCCTTGAGCCCTTGACATCTTATGGTTCGAAATATGTGGTATATAGATCATGAGGCCAACATTCTAAAGAATATGGTGTGGCTGACAATCATAGGAGGAGCGCCTCGGGGTCGTATGTATTTGCCACACTTATTCAATCAGTATACTAAAATATGGACTAAATAAAGAATAAATCAGGGTGAAGGAAGCCTCATTAGCAATCTGTAATATGCTTATGATAGCATTATACTTATGAAAGTGAAGTGAGCTTAAAGCACTTAATGATTAGAATAAGGTTTCCTGGGGGTTCCATGAGGGGTGGGGGAGGGAAGCTGATATTACAGAGTTCAAGGAAGAAGAGATTGTTTTGAAACTGACTGTGGTAGCAATTGTACAAAATTGTTTGATGTGATTGAACTACAGTATGGTTTGATATCTGCATTAGCTCCCAATAAAATTGTTCTGAAAAAAAAAATACAACTCTCAGTAGAGATTGCACCTGAACAACAACAACAAAAAGACAAGAAAACCTCATGCCTAGATTAATGTCAACATTGTGATAAACAGAAAAGTTTGTTCTTGTGAAGGGTTTTGTTTTACTTGCATCCAAAGTCAAAGCTCATGGAAACAGCAATCACAGATATAGGGCAATTTCTCTCCCTCACCAGGGTGTCATCTTGTTCTTGTCGTGTTTAAGACTTCCTAAAGGTTCTTTTTAAATTTTAGGTGAAGGAAGGAAGGGAGAAGGAAGGAAAGAAGGAAGGAAGGAAAGAAGGAAAGAAAGAAGACAAAGGCCACATTGCTTTAGACAAATAGGCTGCAAGAGATCCCCTGGCTTAACTGCAAAGATGTTGCCACAAATATTAAGATTAGCTCTACTAAAATCATGATTTTTCAATCATTTCATAAATTCTAAAAGGCTTTCTGTTCTTGTAAAGATTCACAGCCTCAGAAACACAGGGCAGCAGTCCTACTTTGCCTGATGTAGGGTCTTTATAAGTTGACATAGACACACTGACAATGGCTTGGGCATTTGAGATATAAGTTGACAGCCATGTAGTCACTTAAATAAAACTCAAAGAACAAAGGAACCTGTTATAAAATAACATTACTTTTCTGTGAACTATTTGAGTGGCCCAGTTTCTGTTACTCTTTGGACATCTCATGCTGATTGTCTTTCTTATCGTGACTTGTTTTTGTCTTATCATTGCTCAATTTTAGACTAAATCAATGTGTCTCTATCAAAAATAAAAAATCTATTTCACATATTGCTTCATTTCCATTCCTCTGGTTTTAATTTTGCTGCAATTTTCTATTATAAATTTTTTTTGTCAAAAAAGAATCTACTTCTCCCTTGTTATTCAAATTTTAGTGACTTTCTAAAACAACTTTTTAGCTAAATTTCAAAATATTCTATTGTTAAAAATAATCTCAAATTTCCTTTCCAGGAACAGAAGGTTGTTCTCTACTTAGGAGAGTAAACATATAGTTTATAGCATTCCATTGACCTAGCGCTTTATCTTTATAATTATGATTTATTTTAAGTAAATGCTGCAAAATATGAATCAAACCATAATTGAAGGCAGGCATGTGACCTTAACATGAAAGCTACATGGTATTTTTTATGGAATAACATAAAAGTGATTTTCAAATACAGTCTCCTGAAACATGGCTTTCCTAACCATTTGTCAAATGTACACATAAACTCAAATATCTTGGTAATGCATTTTGAAGTAGCATTCTTTTCATACACCTGCATGCTTTGTCAAAGACAAACTACTAAAGAGGTATCTTAGGAAGCCTCTGCAGGATTGTAACCAACATCTCTTGGTGCAAAAAAATCAGGTCAGCCATATCTCCTAGGGGCCTATATGTTCTCTGCCAGAGGCAGGGCTTAACCATAGTCCTGCCTTTCTGACTTTCCATGGGAAAAGGAGCTGGCCATCACATCCTTATCAAATAGCCTATTACACCAAACTTCAAGGTAGAACCTTTCTCTGAAATCCCCATGAAGAGAAATAGTTGAAATAGCAACTCAAAACCTTTCCCTCATCTCTATTTATTTATTTCTTTTAGAGAACACAGTTCCCCTTGTAAAGACAAGCAACCTGAGTGAGATTGGAACATGGAGTTTCATTAAAGGACCATGACCTTCTGTAGCGGAGAACCACTGTCTAAGGGTATGGATGGGAACACAGTTCTTGTCCACACAGCTCATTGCCACCAAAGAAAACACGGCTTTCTCTCTGGTCCCTTTTGTGTGCATGTATGTCAAATCTTTTCAGAAACTGCCAGCATGTTCTTTCTTTGATACAGTATTACAAAGTGGAGCTGAGGAATATGACATGGGTTTTTTGAAATAACAGATGTCTGGGAGTGAACCAAACATCCAGAAAGAAGTAGAGCTCCGTTTTTTCTGCTATAAAACAAAGAAGTTCCCTCCTGTGATAAGGCTGAATCTAAACATTTGGCTTTAATAATGGGCATATATTCCAATAGTTATTTTATTTAAGTGACCATATTATTATGACCAGAAAATGCATCTACAACATTGTTGACTCATTTCTTCAAAAGTTCCTGAAGGCAAATTGTTTTTTGTACTTTGAAGTTCATTGTATTTTGGGTCATATTTCATACTTCGAAAATTCCCCCATGTATGGTGGTCCAGGAAAATATATATTTACTACTGCCATGCTTTCCCTCCCTCTTTATGACAAGTGTTCGTCTAGCAGTTATGGTTCTGCCTTTGTGAATGAATGTTGTTTAAAGTTTTTCCCTGTCCCTAACCCTCCATGTCTGCATATGTAATGTCAAGTCACTTAACTTTTTAATCCATACAAGTCAACATTTCATTTATTTCAGAGTAGAAAATTGGCCTGTACTGGTTTAACTTCCTTTTCTCAACAGTACTTTAAATTCTATACTGTGGGCTAACATATTGGTACTATCAATAGAACTCCCTTATGCCTCATGGGGGTGACTTATAATGTTCTCCAATAAAATGATATTTATGTTTCTATGTATGTTATTTATGATCATTTGTAATGGGCAAGGGATATATATAAACTTTAGATAAATGAATGGAATTGAGGATCATATTTAATCATAGCTATAATTAAAGGATAATTAGCTCTTATGACATGTCCCTCCTTATTGCTCACCTTCATAAAAAAAATCACTGAGGATGAGAGTACTATAGTAACGTATAATGTTGAAACCAGAGGGTGGCAGGCTATCAGAAAGAATAGCATCTTGGATCCTAAAGGCTTGACTTCAAACAATCAGCCATCTGAGTGAAGTGTCATTTAAGTCAGCATGGAAGAAACACATCTGCCAGTACGATTGAAGGCTTATGAATAATGAAATCTCACACCCAACAGTATTAGAAAGAATAGAATTAGAGCTTCAATTCTTAGAATTCTGTTTGTGGAAGGCTGCAGATGGCAGTGGAGCCCTGCAACATGGTAGCTATGAGTTGGGTTATAATCTGCATGGCTGACAGTTTGAAACAACCAGCAGAAAATCTGTGCTATTTCCATAAACACCTACAGTCCAGAAACCCACAGGGGGGACTATGAGTCAACATTGCCTCAGTGGCAGTGAGTTTGGTTTTTGTATTGATTCTATCCAAAATCAACCCAGTAAACTGCAGGGCCATATCTGACCTCTGGCTGGTCAAAGAAGAAAAAGTACCATGAGACAGAGGTCAAACAAGCGTCCACGTTTCATCTTCATGAATTGTTTTCCTGGTGCCCCACTCCTGGTACTGTAAAGTGTTAGTCTGAGTTAACTGGAGAAACAAATCCAGAGACACTCATGTGTGTGTGAGAAAGAACTTTATATCAAAGAGTAATTGTTTATTAATAAAACATCCCAACCCAGTGCAGAACAAGCACACCAGTCTAGTTTCTCCCATGTATCTGATAGCAGTCTATAAATTTATCTTCAGACTCAAGCAATACATGCAATGATGCTGAATGCCAGAAGATCACAGGCCAGTTGTGGAGCAAGCATCTCCGTGGGTTTCCAAGTGGCTTCCTTCAGCTCCAGGGTTCTGGCCTCCATCAACTTCATGTGCCATCAGCGTCGTGTGGCTTTTCAATAGAATGTGAAGCAAGGAGAATATATGCCCTGCCTCCAGGGAGGGTAACAGAAGGTCCCAGATCCTAAGGAGAAGGCTATGCCCAAACAGAGGTCTCATTGACTATGACATGATTGACAGTCTAGACTCCACTCCTTCACTCAATTTGACAGATTATGTAACTGCCACACTGAGACAGATTATTAAATAGGGCAAAAGATTACTATCAGTGCCCTATATTAAGAGGTGACTGTACTCATAATCCTTCAAATTCGGCTGACCTGTGGTTCTCATCGACTAAAAAAGTGTCCCAAAATTGAACGTATGCAAATTCTGGAACTTATCCCCAAGAGAACTTACACATTCTTCCTTTTCCTTGTTGGAACATGGTCCTGAGACCACATGGTAAAAAAGACGACCTATCTTACTGGAGGATGACTGTCTTTGTAGAGAGAACTGAGTATCCTTCTTCTGGGATAGCTCTGCCAGCATTTTTGTGTGCATGCCTCACATTGTGAAGCCCACTAGACTCTCCTTGTGAATGCACCCACACAAATGATCTCAGACAAAACCAGTAAACATTGGCCCATGCCACAGAATTGTGAGAAAGAATAAATTATGGTTACTTTAAGCCAGTAAATCCTGGGAAGCTTTATTTTGCAGGAAAAGATAACTGAAAACAACATCTAAGAAATACTTTTGTTCACAGAATTTTCCTAATGGTGCTCACTTCATGTTCTTTTTAAAAGCCACACTCAACATGACGTTGATCCCTCAGGTACCTATAAGGCCATTGTTCTTTTACAAAAAAAATCAACAAGCAAGTCAAGTGAATTCGCCCAGTTTGAAGATCCACTGGTTCAGTTGACTTGGCTTTTAACTGAAAGAATATAGAGGTACTTCTCTTAGGACAATCAACATCACACACTGGAGACTCTGGAAGCAATTTCCAGGAACAGAACTTCCTCAATATTCTGAACCATGACAGCATAATTAGAAAATAGATAGCTTCTTTTGTCTAGTACACTGAAGAGAAAAGCCCTTTATCCCTTCCTAACAGAAGTCATTGTTCGTTTATTGTCACATTAAAAAATTACCTTTTACTGTGTTCTTCATCTGCATAGAGCATGTTAGGGGGATAGCATTAGTCTATGTAAATGTATACCCAACCCAGAGAAAGCATCTGGTCTTGGAGTCAAAACGAATGCTCGGTGAAACACTGTTTTGGATCAGTTCACCCATTCACCGGTTCCAATGAATGGAAAGCAAGGAGATGCCTCCACTTCCCCACTTGGAACACGACGTGAGTAGGGAAGGACATTCAACCAAACTAAGGAGAAGCAGCATCACGAAGGAGATCATGAGACCACCACAAGAAGGAGCCGTGTTGTCTGAAGGGATGGGAAACAGAAAGGTGCCAGTCAGACAAAACAGTTTAGTCAAAGAAGGATTAAACCCTGCACACTCAGGGTGTTTCCATCTCATTGCTACTCTGCCTCTCTCTCATGAGATAGGTCATGAAAGGAAAGTGCAAAGACGACATGTTTTAGAACGGGTGTTTGTGAAAGAGTCAATGACCTGCCACCCTGCCTCCAATGGGATTGGAAGGCAATGATGCCTCCATTTTAGAACAAATCCACGGTGATGCAAGTAATGACAGTAAAATTTTAAGTGCGAGAAACCAAAATGGGATTGTCTCTAGCGTTCTGGTTGGCAGCGTTCTAGCTATCATCCTTTGCTTTCTTGAGTGGCCATAGCTCCCTAGGGCAGTGGCCTGAAAGGCTCAGAGAGTATCTGCCTTGGGAAGCATTATCACAGTCCCTTTTTCGGTCTGCTCAGTCAAACACAAATCAACAAGTCCTTCTCTGAGTTAGAAATGTCTTCCTCTAAATGCCCAGGTTAATATCTAATTGTCTCTACATGGTGAAAAAAATGGCAAGGTTGTCATGACAACTGTGTGGAAAGTTTAGCTAGAATAGTGTTTGCTTTTGAAAGAATGAAACCATTTCAAGCTTTTTAATGTTATCTGTAATTATAAAAATCGCTTCTTACCCCCACTTCTAGTTTGCAGAAGGTGATTGATCATTTTTTAAAACTGTCTTTCAGATTCCCTTAACACTGTTTTTGAATTAGTTTTCCCTCTTCTGGCAGCAGAACTTGTAAATGAGGCAAATTGTCCACTTGTTCCTTAGTTCACTGGGCTTCTTGCACCTGAATAAAATCATCACTTAGTTACAACTCATTTGATTGGTATCTTGTAAAATTTTTCTTGAAATAAAACTACGGTTAGATTAGGTTAGAGAAACAGTATTTTTTTTTGCTTTAATAGTTTGCAGGATGTAAAATGAGATACATGTCTTAAAATTTCCAGAGGGTGCTTCCTAAGAAGAGTGGGTCTGATCTTTGGGGTGGAACATACATTTCACTTCCCGTAGTTTCTTTTCTTTCTCATTAAGGGTCTGACAGCTTAGTGGATATGAGTTGGGCTGCTATAAGGTCAGCAGTTCAAAACCACCAGTTAGAGCAGAGGGAGAAAGACAGGGCTTTTCTAATCCTGTAATGAGTTACAGTCATGGAAACTCATAGGGACAGTTCTCTCCTGTCCTGGAGGGCCCCTGTGGATCAGCATTGATTCAAGGGCAGCATTTTATTACTTTTCCTTTCATTCTCTTTACTTTTTAATCTTTTGTTCACAAAGCACTATAATTAAAACAGCAGCATATGTAACCATCATTTCATGTTATTTCTAGTGTGTTGTCTTTGATTATCTTTTTTTGTTGTTGTTGTTTTTTGGGCATCACTGCTTTCTGGTGATGGGAGTAGGAGGCCCAGCCCCACTGCTGGAATTGAACCTCCGTCCCAGTGGGCCGCAGTCCCACACACAACCACTATGCCACCGAGGCTCAGCCCTTGATTATCATTTTTTAACCAGTCTCAGCATTTAATATTTTAAATAAACCAATTGCTATGGGAGAGGTACTTTTCAGGATCTTTATTTCTTGGGATATTACCTTGACAGTGTGGGGGCTGCACTGTCATGGATCTTAGTAGCACTGAATTTATTTTTGCTTTGACCTTAGACATAGGTAGAAAAAATTCAATAAATCAAATGGAACAGGATCAAGATGAAAAGAATTAGGACCTAAAACTAGAAACACTATCAAGCAGTTGGTACTGCAAAGCAGTGCCCTGGGACCACAGCACAGAGGATGCAAGTATGCATCTCTGAACAAGCTACAGAATTCTCCAGGAAAGAGATTTTGAGAGAGTCCCCAGGGTCTTGCGGGTATCAAGATAGCAAGTGCAGAGGCATCTCAACCAATGTGAGCACAGAAGGGCAATGCATTGTTAAGAGCATCAAACAGATAAAAAAGAAAGGGATTGTATTCGCAACTTCTTTCCAGAATAGCAGTCAGCAAAGTGGGACTTAGGGACACTGTTTCCCTTTTAGCAGAGGTACCAGTAAAAAAATGTCAAAGCCTATCTCCTAAAATGACTGAGCTATATCATCTGTTGCTCATAAGGAAGCCTGGTTCATACACTTGATTCCATTTTTCTTCACCTTCCATCATCCTTGAGATTTCTTATCAACTTTTCCAGGCCACCATGTTTATTCACAGGATTTTGACAGCAGCGTCAACAGTCTTCTTATCCCACTATTTTCTCAAACCCATCTAGCCTCCATACAATGGCCACATTCCTAGTTATATAAGTTAGAATCTAATTTCACTATTCAAATACCTTTAGCACAATCAGACTCTAAGTCACACTCTAGCACACAGTCTACAAAGACCTGCCTGTTTTTTCCTTTCAAAATTTTCCATCTTTAGCTTTAACCTCTTTAACCACTATCCTTTTGTTCACTCTGTGGTCTGCTCCTCTGTGTTCTTTTACTGTGATGTTACTACTCCAGCAAGGGGTGTGTGTGTGTGTGTGTGTGTGTGTGTGTAGACAGCACAGATCCATCATTCATTCCAAAAAACACAAACCAATGAGAGGGAAACAGAGATTGGCTTAGCTTGTCAATAAAGCACAGCTTGCCTCATTCTACTTTGCTTCTAAACTTTTCTTCCCTCTTACTTCCTAGCTCTGGGGAGACAATTGTGGTTCATAAGCAAACTCTTCTCCTTCCATGAGGGAGACCTTTGTTGGTGACCAATCAATGACCAATTCTCATCAATGCAATTTTTAAGCTGCCAAAATCTCTCCATCTGTTGACAAAGGTTTGCATTTTGTTAAGATGCAGACCAAAATTCTCTAGCACTCCCTGACCAAGTAGGACAGGGAAGGAAATACCGTACTTCCAAATTACATCAAGAAATGAACTGCAGACAATTCTACACCTCCCAGCAGTTCAACCCGAGTAGGCATTGCCTCGCTATGAGCCAGGGACCCAGCAGAGGACCCACAAAATCTGGGAGGAATTTGGTTGCAGGGGAATGGGCTTTATGGTTGCCAGTTAGGGAGAGCAAGGAAAGGAAAGTGGAGATTTAGATACAGCAAGTGCAGTCTGTGACGAGATTGTAGGTTTACAGTAAAAACACATTGTTACCCACCATCCCAATAATGTCAGACATGAGTATGTTAAATTAGCTCCGTTGCATGGGTGGAGCCTACTGTACCTAGTTTTCTAGAGTCTGGTTATGCTGTTCCTCACTGATGGCCATGGAGAAGACGCTGACTCACAGAGACCCCATTGCACAGGGTAGAACCACACCTCTGGGTTTCTGTGAAATCCCCACTGTTCTCCAGACCCTCCCTCCTATAAACTTCTAACTAGAATTCTCTTGAGATGCCCTATGTCTTCCTAAACTACATCTTTCTCTTAGTTAGATAAGGGCCAGGTTCTGATAAGAACTGGAAATGGATATACTAAAAAAAAGGGGGGTGGCAAATCTAGAATCCTGTAGTCTTATGGATTTTGCCTTACATGCTCAGCAGCGCAAGTCATGGCTTGAAAAGACCCGCATTCAGAAAGAGTGGCTTCCGAAGGAAGACACTCGACATTAAGGCAAAAAGAACAAAGCAACAGGAGAAATCAGGAAACACAAGTAAACATCTCCAGACTCCACCTTGGGAGTGATGACAAAAGGCAGGAGGGCCCCATCCCTGCAGGCATCCATTGCTGTGAAGGAACTTAAGTATATGGCAGAGCAATTAGAAGAAGCACAAAGAGAGCCTGCAAGTGCCCCCCTCACTGCCTTAATCAAAATATTTCCCTTTCACGAAGAGCTCATTTAGAGGAGAAGTAACGAGCTGGTGTCACCTCGATTCTCCAGGGTGAGAGCAGCATCGTGTGAGCCCGCAAGCTCTTAGTGCTCCCAATTCAGCCGCCCCTTTTCTCATCGCCCAGAGTAGACGAGGTTGTCACTTAGAAGATGAAATATATTTGCAAATTAATTAACTTTGTCCAGCAACTGGAGAATTAGATTTCTGTTAAGGCTTCTGTCTGAGTGATGGATTCTCCAGACAGTGAAGGGATTAAATACCACTTTTTTTTTTCTCTTTTCCCTTTTTGACTTTTTCTACAGGAAGATCATAACAGCTATCTTTGTTCCATTCCTTTCATCCATCTCCCATTTATTGCAACATTTTCACCTGCAAAGATGTAGATTTTGCTTCAGTAGATGATGACTCTTGTGAGAATCATTAATCTCTATAAAAACTCCTTTTTGATTCATTATAAAACCAAGAAGCTAATCAACATGAGAGTGAAGAAGGGGCAGAGGGAGTCTGCATCTGAACAGTACTTTGTAGGAATTGACTTCCCTTGCCTGGTTCTTTGTTTTGATTTTGAAATGCAGAAGGAGGGGTCAGTAGAATTGCAAAATGGAAGATATGTGCCCACCTAATTTTGGAAATACATGCAAATGGAGTGACTTTTACTATTGGAAATCTCAGGCAAGGAGAAAGGTGTTTCTAATTTCCTGGTGACCAATCTAAGAGCTTCAGTCCATACTAATAAAGGATATGTTTCTTTATTTTTGTTCACTTTGGAATGGTTGTCATGATGTGAATGATGCAGTCTTAGGAGGGCACTGCCTTAAGGATCACAGAGTTTAAATGTCCGTGTGTTCTCTGAGAAATTAATTGGTTCAAAGGGAAATTATTTCAAGGTCATATTGACTCAGATTTACAGAGAAACCTTTGAAATATAATCCTTTCTCGCCTCTTCCATGTTTATAAAAATACATACCACATAGCGAATGCACTGCAGAGCCATGAAGACACCTTCAATCTTAAATTGTTAATAATTGATTCCTTGCAAATGAACATGTTAGCAGAAAACAGAATCACTGGAATACCATATTCAAAATGGTGAATATGTACATGTGAATCATTTATGAACATATAAACACACAGGCATGCTTGATGGAGAGAAGCTAATCATTCAGCTCTTAGTTCTTCCTGCGACTAATTGGACTCCTTTTTTATGAGATATACTAAAATGATGCAAAGGAAGAATTATGGAATCAGCTTAAGTGGCTAACAGAAAAGTAGCTCAATATAATGGAATTTAAGATCTCTGAAAATCAGGGCAGGGAATTAATTCAAGCAAGTGGCTGGAACATTGACTCAGGACTAGACAAAGATGGGTGAGAGTTTGATGTGTCATGAGTGATGCTTCAGAAGCAGATCACCAGATTTTACTTCTCAAGCCATCCTGGGGGATGGGGGGTGGGGGGTTCTATCCAGAAATCTTCTCAACTCTGTCAAATTTGTATGGCGTGGCTGAGAAGTTCATAAGGTTGTCAGAGACCAAGGCTGGAGCCAGGAACCAGCTCTCCCAGGGGAACAGATCCATACCACTTTCATTAGCCACATTGCGTCACAGTGTTGTTTCTGTCACCAGTCCACAGAGAGGACCAGATCAGCAACCCAACTACAGAAAGAAGCCTTCTTGACACTAATTCTTCCATCCCCATCCATCTCTCTACGTCACATATTCCATGCCACTCACCTAGGAGACTATTTTAGGTGCCAAACAGAGAAGGGACATCAAACTGTGAGAGGCAATGTCACAGAGATAACTGGCTTCCCTAAGTAGGGTCTTTAGAGGACAGGAAATACCCACCACCATCCAATTGGTTTTGACTCATTGGGTCTGACTGTGAAGCAGGCACTGATGGCCTCTTTCTCTTCCTTCCAACACCCAGTGGGGTTGACTGGTTCGTTTGGCAAAGAGAAGCCCAGCCTGTCCACTGAGCCTGCAGGACAGGAAGAGACATTTTGAAAATCCTTTCTTCACTCCCCTCCATTAGTTAACTGAACTAGAAGACTTAAAGAAATATTAGCAGTACCTCTGGGTTTTTTTTTTTTTAATGAAAACATTATTATTTTTCCTTTTTCTTTTGGGGCCATAAACATACGAGAGGATATACATTTGCCAAACAAAATCAACATATTTGTAGTGCTATACAGATGAACCTTTTAGTCAATGCTTTCTTGAATTTTTTGACATCACTAGTTCCTCAAATGTCCTGGGCATGCTCCCTAATAAGTTATCTGTGGGGTCCAGAATTCTGCGCACTTAGAGAAGTTTGCCAGTGTTACCTCATCACAATTCAGTCCAGCACTACTTCTCATGCCATGTTCAGATCTCACTAAGTGCCATCTACTCTCGGTCTCCATCCTTCTTTTCTGCACAGGACCACACAGGCCCCCAGCACACCCTGGCTTCAGAAGGGCAGGTGATGGTCCCCTACCTTCGCAATACTAGTGCTCCCATCAAAACCACACCAGCTTCTAATATGCAATATTATCCATGTCCTCCCCTCTCCCTTTTTCTATTTGTAGGTTTTTGTTTCTTCTTCCCCACCCCCCAACTCAAATCATAAACTTTAAAGGCTGAAATTTCATGCTCAGCTGACTTTTTTACGGACCCTTAAGAAGCATCAGTCAGGCTATATACCTGCTCTTGGGAAGTGCTGCTGCCAATTTCTTATTATGGCGTGTGGGCAGCTGAGAGTGAAGTCCAGTCAGGCTCTAAGCTGCAGATACCTCGTCACCCTTTAGTCCCCCTCACCCCCTTGGTCAGGACAGAAGAGTCTATATCTCTATACCATAAACAGGTAATAATGACTAGCATGCTTATGTCTTGGAACTTACAGCTTACAACTTCCCACACTTTTATTCATGCAGCCATTTATTTAGCCAGTCTGTCTAATTCATAATTTTGATATAATTTCAGTTATTAAAACTTTGTTCTTTCTACCTATCTTTTAAACCCCTTTTTATGTCAATGTGTTGACAGCTTTAGGCAAAAAGTGCTTTATTTCCTGCATTTTTGCTTGTCAGGTGACTCAGATCTTGACATATTTGTCTCTATCATTTTTACAAGTTATCCCTATATTGCCGTGATTTAGTAAACATTAGATGTCTTTACAATTTGCCTTTGGTTGCTGAAAATACTGTATGCCAAAACAGAAATTTGACATTCCAATTCTCAAATGTATATGTCCTGCATTCCAGGAGCATTTAACTATGGAAAACACAATCCATTACAAATTCAAATATTGACACTTTCAATTGATTTTTTCCTAGATCAAGCTCTAGTCTTAGAGGTTTTAGTGTGTAAATATGTTAATCCCAATTATACTGCTAGTGCCATTACTGGTTCAGAACTCATAGTTTTTTAAAAGATGAGATGGTGTTTCACCAATGCCTGTGTGATCTTGTAAAGTCTCTTTGAGACTCAGCTTCCTCTGGAAAAACCGGACACATGATTAATTTGGCCAAATTCCTTAAGGGCCATTGCGAGGTGAAAGAGAAACAGTGTAAGTTCTTTGAAACCGAAACCAAATAAAGAATTGTACATTGAATTAATATCTATTTGATCCTATTATCTTTGTGTGTGTGTGTGTGTGTGTGTGTGTGGGCATCACTGCCTCTGGTGGTCGTGGGCACTACCCAGTCGCCACTGGATTTGAACCGCCAAGCCTGCCGACTGCAGTTCCGCACTCAACCACTTCGGCACCAGGGCTCAGCCCTTGAACCTATTATCTTTAAGAAAAATCAAGACACCCCACAGAGGGAACTACACAATTATAAAAAACTATTATAAAAAAAATTAGTGTTTCCTTTGAGTATGGGCATAACCAATGACGTTTCTGACTTTCATTACTACCACATACATCCATGTCTGCTGTTGGGTCATCAGGAGTTTGGGATCAAGGCCCCTCTTCCTAAGCAGTGTGGGCGGGGGAGGGGGGAAATCTGTAGAGGTGCTCTCTATGGTTGCTGTTAGGGAACTTTGACTGACTCATCGCCACCTCTGGTGAGAGTAGAGCTTCGCCAAAGATGTTTACGGCTGTAACATTTGTGAAAGGAGGTGGCTGTCAGGCCTTTCTCCCTTGGAGTCGCTGGACGCCTTGCAACTTACCATCTTCAGTTAGCAGCTGTGTGTTTGACCCTGGTAGCGCTAGCTCCTTTCCACATTTTTAGAGGTCTAGACATGTGTAAGGGAAAACTTTCCGATTTCAGTATTTCACACAATATTACTTTATTGAGAGAGTAGGGCGTCCTGGGCTTGTATCTACCACGGCTTGCACATTGAGCTGCTAACCGCAAGGCTGACAGTTCAGAAGATGAGATTTTCTGCCCCTGACTTCTGGGGTGGCCATGAATCAGAATCAATTCCATAGAAAGTAAGTTTCGAGGAGAACTAGATTGCATCTCAGTACCAAGGAGCTTGATAAATTCAAGCAGTTAAGAAGACACAGATTTGGTTGTAGTTGGCCAGGAACAAAATTCATCTGCAGGACTCCTAGAGTAGAGGTGAACTCAATCGCACTCCATAGATTATTTCTCCATCAAGGACTATGAAGGACAGAAACAGAGAATGGTAGTAAAGTTTCAGTAGTGGTGACCAGTAGCTCTGGGTTGAAGATTCAGAAAGAATCTACTTTATCTGGGGAAACTCGGGGAAAGATAGGTGCTTCCTGATTCAAAGAGAAGGGAAGAAACTCCTTCAAATACAATATAAAGAGAATAATTGCACTCCTGTTTTAGCACATATGTTATCTTCAACCCTATTTTTTGAAATGTTCGGGCAATTTTTCTAATTCTCTCAGAAAATACTTTCAAATAAAATATTTTGCCACCTAGATTATGAAACCCATGCCTTCTAAAGGTACACAAAAGTCTATTAGATTCAGAAGATTGTGGAAAATGAATCTTTATATGCAAGGTATTCCACTATTTATAAAACAAGATTTGGGCATAAAATTCTGAAAGTTGATAACCTGAAAATTCCAACAAAAAATGTATAATACATTCCCCCCCTTTTAAGAGTCAATATTTATGGATATGACAAGTATATAACAGTTAACTGTATGTTTATTAGTTCCAATGTTTTATTGTAAAATTCATTCATCTCTTACTGTGGCAAAGAGCTTCAATTTTCTGTTGGTTAGTTGTAATATTTGTACAATGGCTTCACATATTACAACCCCAAACATGAGATATTTCTATTTACCTGAAAGTATTTGTTTTTCTCATTTCCCACCCTTGGCACTAAAATATGTAAATATTATCACACAGTGTTTGGTACTAAAAAATACACCCACAACAGTTGAGAATCGTAAATTATTCAGGATTCTGTTTTGAGTCTATAGAAATTGTGTTTGGCCATTTATTTATTATCTTTACTATCGCATTACGTGTTGTAAAGAGGTGCCGTGTATAATAGGTGTCATATATCATGAGAAAGCGCAACAAATTAGGAGTCAGAGGATTGGCTGTCTAGTCAGAGTTGTTGTTCATTTTCATCTGCTAGACTTCAACTCATAAAAGCCCAATGTGTGCAGGATATACTTGATCCATAGAATTTTCATGCCCGACCTTCCAGAGTATGGTCACAAACCTCTCTTTCGCTATCCCTCAAGGTGGGTTTGAAAGGTCAACCTCTTTCTACCAGGTGAGTACTTAACCAGTTACACATATAACAACAGTTAGTGTATTGTTGCTCTTGGTAAGTACAATTGAGTTAAGTGACAGAATAGGACTGCTCGTTTGAACAAATGGAGTAGATTATCAGGCATTTCTACTTTGAAAGTGTTGGTGAGTTTGAACTGCCAACCTGCTTTTAGCAAATGAGTACTTAACTGTTTGTGCTAGCAGGGCACTATCTAATAACAGTAGAAGCCATTTGTTGAATGCTAAGTGCCTGGTATAAGATTGCTGTGAGTCAAAAGAGATAGCATGACAGTGAGACTTTTGCTTTGTTCTGGCTTTTTGTTTGTTTGTTTTCTCGGGTGCATGGCGGGAATGTGCTCTATAATGGCACAATGGTTAAAGGCCTCACCTGATAACTGAAGGACTTGTGGTTTAAACTCCTGAGCCACTGCATGGGAGAAAGATGTGACAGTCAGCTTCTTTAAAGATTACACCAGGAAGACCCAAAGGGACAGAATGGATTCAGAACACCGCAGAGTCCAATAAGTAGCATTGGTACCTCAATCGTAGAATTAGTTTCTTCCAGGTGGGACACTCAGGTTTGATTCCCAACCCATATATCTTATGTGCAATTACTATCTGTCTGTTAGAGGCTTGCCTAAGATAGAGTGGGAAGAAATACCTGATGATCTACTTTTGAAAATGAGCCAATAAAACTCCATGGATCACAATGACTTAATCCCCAACTTATTATGAGAATGGCAAAGTGAAAAATGGAAGGTTTTTTTTTTCTATTTTGCATTAAAGTGGCCATGGTTTGGGGCTAATTAGATGGCAGCTAATTATAAAGTTAGAAAAACTACAAACCAGGTCTGTGGAAGAAGGATGAGGCTGTCTATTCCCAGAAAGAGTTTGTATCTGAGACCCATGGGGCAAGTCTACTCTATCTGATAGGGTTTCAAAGAATTAACATTTGCTCAATAGTAGTGTGTTTATTTTTAGTGGAGTTAAAACACAGGACCACGTTCTGGTGGGAATGCAAAATGGCATTGCATTTTTGAAATATGCAATGTGCAGAAATCCTCAAAAAAAACTTGAAAACCAAAAACACAAGATACCCAACAAATGGGAGCATTATATAACCCAGATATACTGTAGTGTGTTAAGTATGGGGCTGTTAACTGCAATGTTGGTAGTTCAAAACCAACAAGAGCTTTGTAAAAGGTGAAAACTTTCTACTCCTATGAAGAGATGGCTTTGGAAGTCTCACAAAGGCAGTTCTACCCTGTTCTATGGGGGCTCTTTGATCGACTCGATGACAGTGAGTTTTATTTGCTTATGCCCCCCCCAATTAAATCCAGAGATTCAAGATAAGCATATCCAAGTTCATTGCAACACTACTTACAACAGCCAAATGTAAAAACAACCTAATGTCCACCCACAGATGAACATCAAAGCCCAAATTAAACCCACTGCTATCAGATCAATGGTGAGTCACATTGGCCTTTTAAAACAGGGTAGAACTGACTCTGTGGGTTTCTGATAATGTACAGAAGTAGAAAGTCTCATCTCCCTCCCGTCACACATGAATGGATAAGGAAAACTGGGGGTTCACATTCCATGGACTATGTCTCAGCCAGAAGGGGAAAGGAAGCTGCCAAAATATGGACAGAGCTGGAAGACACTGAGCTGAGTGGGATCCATCACAAAGGCCTTGTATTCTGTGACCTCACTTACCTGAAACACCAAGAAAAGATAAATATAGAAAGAAGAGTTTATTAGTCGTCAGTGGATGGAGTGGGAGGGAGCACAAAAACTTAAGGTGCTTACAGTGATGGAGAGAGCACATTCATTAATGCGTTGCCGTCTATAAGTTGTATACGTGTAAACATTGTAATGGGCAAAAGTTGTGGAATATGTATTTATAGCAACCACAATGAAGAGTAGTTGCTGAGTCTGCTTGTATACAACCAAAAACCTTTATGGTGTGGAGGTAATGGTTTCATGGAATATCAATCTACTTGTCCTGATCTTGTGCTTTCTGTACTTCTGTTATACCTCTTGGTTTCTTGCGTGGTGTCTATCAGCTTGAAAACTGACAGAAAGCATAGTAGGTATGAAAATCGGCTTGTATTTACCTGGAACAATAGAGAAAGTAGGAGTAGCTGGGAAAGGAAAATGGTTGAAAATCATGCCCACCTGTTCCATGAGACCAGAAGACTTGAATGGTGCCCGGCGACCGTTCCTAAGATTCCACAGAAGAAATTTCATCAAAAGGGAGGAAGTGCAATATACCTTAAAACTCTCAGACTCGAGAGAGACTTTCTGGGACCATGAACAAATGGGCAAACCCTGAAAATACTGCCTGAGAGAACCTTTTAAACCTGAACAGTTGTTCAGCTTAATTAGTAAAAAAATGATAGTCATGATGATCTTGATCACTATTGTCTTTTAAGAGTTATTGGCATGGCCTCAAACTAACAACAGCGATTTGCAAACCTCCATAGGTCCTGGAAGGGGTGGTGAGTTTATGTGAATGAGCAGGGAAGCAGGGTGACGTTGGTAGCATAACCTGGAGGATCTCCTCGTATCGTGAAATTGGACATGTGAGCACCATGGAATCAGCATATGTTTTATTGTGCATATTCTTAACGACAACAAGTAAAATATATTAAAGTAAAGTAAAAGAAGAAGCAAATGGAACTGACTCAATGTCCCAAAGAAATTGATGATCAGCATCTGCTCTCCTTTCTAGGCTGTCAGGTCTAACTTGGTTTGTAGCTGCTGAATCTTTTGTTTGCTGTAAAATTGCCAGCTATCCTTTTCGTATTTTATTTCCTCTTTTGTAAAATGAGCACCATTCAATCAGCCCAGCTCAATTCATGGAGTTTGTGTGCAAAGGAGTTGGCATTGCCTATACAAACATGTTTTGCCACCTGGAGAACAAAAAGGCATCTCGATGCTGCTAGAGTTATTCGTTCACTAAAGCAAAGCAAGGAAGACCTGCAAGCCACGAGTCAGGGCTCCTTTGATCAGTTCTAAACACGGACACTCTTCTGATGCTTCTTACAAAATGTGTGGGCATATGTGTTCCTCATAAAGCAAGGAGCTTTGTGTGTACAGCAATTACTAGAGCATCTCCTTCTGTGGCCTGCAGATGTTGAAATATCACAGGAGAGCTTAAGGCAAATCTCAGGAAACCTTCTGGCAAATAGAGGAATGTTCTCCAAGAGCAAATAACAGGGTTGACATTCAACTAGCAGTAGAGGAATTTATTAGTTGTGGAAATACCGAAATAGTTCTGCACCAATTGACCAGCGATAGCAATTGCTTTTAACTCGTAGTGCCCGAGACTCCATCCTCACCTCTGAGCTCTCACCACTGTCTTCTGGGACTCACTGGACCTCCCTCCTACCATTCTAGCAAGTAAACTATCCTTAGATTCAGTGAGCAGGGACTGCCAGGAAGCTAGGCTTTAACTATCGACGTCCTGATTGATTGGTCACTGAGTCATCTGGCTGTTAAATGTTTTTAATATAAACACTATAAATACCCCCTGTAAAAGATAACATTTAGAATCCATTATTCATACACATTTGTATCTTATTATGAATTAGGGTCATCAGAGCCTTTTCATTTGTGGATAGATGGATTACTCTTCAGGCCTTGCATTCCCTCCCTTGGAGTGCACAGTGATTGTGCTGTACTGTACAGGCAGTCTCTGGGGTATGAAAGGTAGTACTTACCTGCCCTATAATGTTGCACACATTTGCCCTCACTCCAAAATAATCAAAGGCCCTCACACTTTAAACAAGTTCCTCATCACAATCACCTTCACTTGCAGATCAAGTGAGTGTTTAAATCCTTGCAAAGGATTCAAGTCTTTTTCTGGCACCAATGCATTGCTAAATATGAACACTAACGACCTACATAAGTGATTTACCTACACATTTTCAAAGAGACAGAGCTTGTTCATAATCTGGACTACCCTCTATATGCCTGTTGGCTTGTTGTCTCTCCTTGGGGGCAGGCATAGCTTTTTCCCTAGTATTCAACTTGGAACCTCAAACAGTAGTGACATAAAGCAGGAATGCTGAAAGAAGCCAATGGAGGGGCTGAGGCCCGGTGGCGTAAGTGGTTGAGTGCCGGACTGCGGCCCACAGGCTTAGCAGTTCAAATCCGGTGGCGGCTCTCAGGAGCAGCTCTGGGTAGCTCCCATGACCACCAGAGGGCAGTGAGGCCACACAAAAAAAAGAAGCCAATGGAAAAGATTAAGGAGTCTATTAGCTACATACTCTGTTGTCATTCTGAAGATTAAGAGTGAAAAGATGGAGTTTATTCTGTCAGTGACACGGAAGCTTGATGACCTCAATTGGAGACACTGAGAAGATAGCTTGCTTGAGGTAGGGCACACGTTGACACCCCAGAAGACACTGCAGCTGACAAGACACATGAAACTATGCTAGTACTCTGTGCTGGTGGAGTCCCCTAGAGCCCCCTGACAGTGCTGAAATGCTTACAACACCATTGGGTACATAAGACTTTCCACCCACTGGCCTGTGATCTTCCTGTATTTGGCATCTTTGCATGTATTTACTCAGTCTGAAGAGGACTTTATAGACTGATATTGGACACATGGACTAATATTAGGTTTATGGACTTAATGTGGACAAGGCTGCGATGTTTTCTCAATATTCAATTGCTCTTGAATATAAAGCCTTTTCTTATACACATATGGGCATCTGTATGGATTTGTTTCTCTGGTCTACCAAGATTACTACAAGAATAAAGACCATAGATAATTGGAAAAATAGCTGGCCTCCTGGTGTTCAAAATGCAAGCTGACATTAGTGTCAGAGGTAGATGTACAGATTTCCTGCAGTCTTTAGACATCCCGACTTTGCTATTTCTCAGCATTAATGTGTTATTGTTACTAAGTGACATAGAATAGATTCCAACTCACATTGATCTCACGAGACAGATGAGAACAGCTTCACTGCATTTTCTGCTTTGTGATCTTGAAGCAAGCATATCACCAAGTCTTTTTCCAAAGAATACTGGGTTCAAGTCGTTAACACTTGGTTAGCAGAGTACTCAATTGCTGCATGACCAAAGCTCCTTCCATGTAAATGTAGATTTTGCTAATAATTCCTATTGAATTCAATGAAGGGAAGAACCCTGTGATATGTCTTGCTGCAGTAATGAGACAACAGACCTCAAAATCAGACAGATCTAAATTTAAATTGCATTTAGTTGAATGATTTAGGATTAGAAACTAGACTCAGCTGATCCTCAATTTCACCCCACCTTGATCACAGCATCCAACAGTTCCAGATATACCTGGGAAACAAAGAGGTGGGAAGAGCTCTTGATTATGGCATTCTGTACTCCATGAGCTCATGTGACCTTTATTACCATGAGCAAGGTGAAGTATCACCAAAGCAATTAATATGAACAATTTTAAAGCAAAAAGTCTGAGAGTTAGAAATAGAAAGGGACAAATCTAAGAATATAAAAGCAAAGCATCAATGATCTAGTGTTTTTTTCAACTCAGCTGGCTGTTCAACTTTCAACACTGAGGGGCCTTTCACAGAACATGGTAGGGTTGTACTGCACTGGGATTCCACCACCTTGCAGCTCGCAACATGGAGAAGTGTGGTTTGATAAAAAGAGCTTCAAATTCAAAAGCTACAAACAAGGATTTCAATGAGAGTTGGAGAATTTCAAAATCAAGGAAGCAATCTCCTTGCTGTGATTCTATGTTTAAATGCATCTTGTCTTTGCCCTTGAGTACTTTACCTGCCAAATGGATAGAATGATATCACTGCTCTATTTTGTTGTGAGGATGAATGTAAGTAGCCTACACACAAAGCTTCTATAAACTCAATAACTACTTAAGGATCTATGATGTCACTATCATCACCCCAGATGGTGTAGGGTACATTCCTGCAAAGGCACAACATCTGCTTTATTGGGCATTTAGATTCAAAAGAAAGATGTAGACACTTGGTGGTCTCTCTACCCCCCTTCTAGTTCAAATGTGCTAATTAAAATGCACTAGGAATTGCTTTTCGTTCTCTACAAATAATTACTTTAAGGATATTATTATGCACTCTTGGTGATGGAAGTTCAAATGTGATGTACAGAAGAATCTGAGATAGCAAATATGCAACCTGTTTTATGGGCAACACATGCCAGTTGGGTTATTCATCATAAAATTTTATGTTGTGTTACTGTAGCTGCTCAACAGCTGTTGTGCTCTTTGCTGGTGGCTGCATTCCAATGGTGGGCAAAGAGCCTTCTAAGTATGCTAAATGTGCTGTACAGTAATTGCTAATTCAGAATATTTGGGTCCACTGGGACTGCAGACAGTATGAAAATAGACACAGGAAAGCAGGTTACCACTCGTAAATGCTCTCATTTTTGTAGAAACAAGGGATCTTATGGGAGAGCAGCTTTCTATTTTCACTAGAGTTCAGTTCATTTTAATCCACCAAATCACTCTACTGGGTGGTGAAGCCCTGCACAAAATAAATGCTTGCTTTTGTTGATTTTGGAGGAAACAGCAGAAATTTATGACACTGGATAGAAGGAGGTAAGTGGGTAAGTTCTCTATTAGATCTTGGATAGTGTGATACTAAAGAACAAAACTCTGTGCCACCAAGCTGTTTCTAAAGTAGAAAACATTCAAGACAGGATAGAACTGCCCTATAAGGAAACCTGTGCATTTTTGAGACTTGTAGCTCTTTATAGAAAGTGTAGAGCATCTTTCTTTCTCCCAGACTGGTGGGAATGAACCACTGGCCTTGCAGTTAGCTGTCCAACTTGGAAATACTATGCCACCAGAGATCTTCAATGTATGATCAAGTTATATTATGTTATGAGTGATTTTGGACACCCCTCCGTTAGTCTAATTATGTATATGGCCATAAATACATTTTCTTTTTGTTTCCAACTTTATTGACAGTCAACCCATAAGCTCTGCAACCTAACTCAGAAGTTGTCACTAGGTTTGATGAACAATTTTCTTACAACATTGTACATTGAGCTTTTGTGTTCCTCTGCTTCTTTGGACTTAGGACTGTCCTCCCTGCATACGGCAACAATGAAGACAAGTTAATGTTTCCAAGTGTAATCTTTGATCAAGAAAAGATGATTCTGTGGATAAATACTTCAATCTCCTCACCTTCTTATCAGATCCTTTGGAAGTTGTGTTTAATGTCTCAGAGGGTATCGTGCAGAATTGAGGATCAGTAACTTACTGCTCACATATTTATTAATAAACACTTTATCACAGAAGTTTTCAACTTGTGGGTTGCAACCCCTGTGAAGGTCAAATGACTGTTTAACAGGAGTCACTTGATAGATAATAGTAGCAAAATTACAGTTATGACATTGTAACAAAGATAATTTTATGGCTTGGAGGTCACCACAACATGAGGAGCTATATTAA
This sequence comes from Nesogale talazaci, assembly GCA_004026705.1. Taxonomy (NCBI): domain Eukaryota; kingdom Metazoa; phylum Chordata; class Mammalia; order Afrosoricida; family Tenrecidae; genus Nesogale; species Nesogale talazaci. The sequence goes on along the minus strand of PVJH01002522.1, from coordinate 18,226 downwards.
AGGATCATGGCATTAGAAAGATTGTACACACTTGCTTGTGCTGTACTTGTGTACAATTTTCTTAGCATCAATTTTGGAAAGAGACCAAACTAAAATAAACGTTTAATATTTTGAGTGTGTGTGTTGTGTGTAGAAGAGATAGAGATATAGGGATATAAGTGCATAAGTAGTAGAAGATGATAGGTGATGGATGGATAGATAGATAGATGATAGATAGATGGATAGATAGATAGATGATAGGTAGATAGATAGATAGATAGCAAGAGTGAGAAAGAGCATGTGGAAAGTAGGAAGGGGGAGAGAGAGAGAGAAAGAGAATGTAAGGTAATGCATTTAAAGGACACAGATTGTCAATTATTATTTTATATTTTTCCTGTTTCCAGTCTCTTCAAGTATGCTATGTTCATTATGGGATGAGGCATCAAATGTTGGGTCTGAGTTGACACTGTTCATTTAACCCTAAGGCTTCCCTTGTTCCTTGTAAATTTTGTAGGGCAGTAAACTTAGTCAGCTTCACCACATACACTTGTCCAGGGCTTGGAGATTCAACCCTATCACCTTATTACACTGTGTGCTACATCAACTAACCTGTACCTATTATCCCTTTATTTTCCCCCTAGATTAGAGATTTCTAATTAAAAGACTTGTGTTTTTTTTTTTTACACTGGCCTTTTTTTGACACTGACACTTTTTTCCTTTGCTAAAGTATATTCTTCAGGTTCCTTGCAACTACAACTAGTGTAGGCAACTTCTCTGCCATATTAGGATGGGCCCCTAAGTCAGTATGCTACTTATGCTTCCAAGACTTTCTCCTGAAATCCAACAGTCTCATCAACCTGGCATGAGTTCTTGGGCAAACAGTATTTACTGGTGGGAAAGAATAAAACAACCACCACCACAAAAACACGGAAATAGAAACTCAAATACAAGGAAATAAAGATCTTGGGCAATCATGTAACCAAAGATTTAGAGGTCATCTGAGGACAGTTATTGAGAATGTTTTTAAGTGTGCTTTCTTTCTGAAAGTTATAAAATGAGGGAGATATTTCAGCAAAGCTTATGACACACTGTGCAAGAATGACATGGTAGATTATAGAATTAGGAAATAATAGACTAACTGATCGAATAAACACAAGAAAAGGGAATGGGCCTTGAAATGAATAAGGGAGAAGAAAATAATGAGGTTAAAGAAAATCATAATAAGTTAGAGTGTAGCAACTATCAGAAACTATAGTCTTGAGGACTATGATGCAAAATCTATTCTTACATTGGACCCTCAAAGATCCTGTTCAGATATTAAACGATCTACTTTTCAGCAGCGGAAGAAGTTCACATTACATGCCTCATGTTCATACAGGAAATCATAGTCAGGATCGGCATATGTAATTGTTTGACTATACAATTAGGTCTCTATTAACAGTTTCGTCTAATAAAATAAGTCAACATCTAGACAACATGAAGTAGGATGCACATCTTTACAATAGGAACTACCCAAGAATGTAGACCACTTACAAATGCAAAAAGTAGGCAGATGTGTATGAAGGAATAACTATTGGTTGTGGCAGGTGGATAGAACAGAAATAAAAAGTGTAAGTGGGACTTTTAAAATTCCATTAGTTTTTATTCCATTTTGTACAGGCTTTTGTAAATCCTTTATATAGGTCAACTTTTCTAAACCAATAAGACTCAGTTTGTACCCTACATTTATTCCTTCCAAGGCATCTGAGTTATGATGGAGCCATTATTATTTATAGCACCAACCTAATGAAATGGAAGTACTTATTGAAGTAAAATATCCACGTCTGGGCAGACAGTAAGCTCTGGGGAGTAAAGAGGTACTGAGGTGACAGGGATAGCACCCTCAGTGAGTCTGGGTGAGTGAGCAGGAAAGTGGATTTCAGCATTTCAATTGCATTCATTGAGAATAAGTACAAGGTACTATGGGGAGGGGGGCAGATAAATAATACAAGCTATAAGATGATGAGCTCCAAGCCCTCATTAACAAATCAGGAATCAGTAAGTGTATTATTCACTAAAGAAAATTAGCTGTAAAGGTTGTCACGTTGAATAGACATATCAAATGTTGGCCTTCTTTATAGATTTATATATCAACTGAAGAAAAAGTTGACACACCTTGCACTGGAAACTAAACCAAATAAAACAACATAAAACAAAGCAAGGTGCAACAATATTGCTGGACACTGTTCATTGCTGTTTCCAACATAGAATAAAGTTGGAAAAGTTCCATGTTAATTAGACTAGTCAGAAAGAGTTTCCCCTGAAGTTGATGCTGAGGATTTTCCATTTTATAGCATGGAAGCTGTATAAAGAACTGATAGAAAGTGTATTGTTTCACAAAAAATTACTGGAAACAATAATACATATCCAAAACCAACCTCACTGATTTTGAGTCAATTCTGACTCACAGGACGATATAGGACAGGGTAGAACTGTACCTTAGGGTTTCAGGGCCTGCACTTTTTTTTTAATAATTTTATTGGGGACTCTTACAGCTCTTAGCACAATTCCTGCATACATATATACATACATACATATATTGTGTCAAGCACATTTATACATTTGTTGCCATCATCATTTTCAAAGCATTTGCTTTCTTGAGCCCTAGGTATCAGCTCCTCATTTTCTCTCCCATCCTGCCAAGTCCCTCTCCCCAAATGAACCATTGTTAATTTATGAGTTATTATTTTGTCATGTCTGACAAAATACATTGTCTGAATCCTCCCTTCATCCACTTTTCTGTTGTCCATCCCCCAGGAAAGGAATTATAGGTAAATCCTTATGATCAGTTCCCCTTCTCTACCTCACCTTACTCTTACTCTTCTGGTATCACTATTTTCATTATTAGTCCTATGGGATTTATCTGTCCTGGATCCCCTCTATTTCCAGTTCTTATCTGTGTCAGTATGCATGATCTGGTCTAGCTGAATTTGTAAGGTAGAATTGGGATCATGATATGGGGGTGTAGAAGCATTAAAGAACTAGAGAAAAGTGCTGTTTCATCATTGCTATACTATTCCTTGTATGGCTCATCTCTTCTCTGAGACTCTTCTGTAAAGGAAAGTCAAGCTGTCCACAGATGGACTTTGGGTCTTTGCTGTGTGTTTCCCCTCATCTACAATGATATGATTTTTTTTGTTCTTTGATGTCTGATACCTGATTCCATTGACACTGCATGATCACACAGACTGGTGTGCTTCCTCCATGTGGGCTTTGTTGCTTCTCAGCTAGATGGATATTTGTTTATCTTCAAGCCTTTAAGACCTGAGATATATCTTTTGATAGCCAGACACCATCAGCTTTCATCACCACATTTGCTTATGCATCCATTTGTCTTCAGTGATAGTGTCAGAAAAGTCACTACTAGTTTAATAAAACAAAGTGTTCTTGGGAGTACTTGAGTAGAAACCCAATATCCATCTGCTACTTTAATACTGAACCTATAAATATATGCACATAGACCTATTTCCCCATCATCATATACACATATATTTTCATATGTACATGCCTATATTTAGATTTCTATAAATGCCCTTCACCTTCTACATCTTTCCTCCATTTCCTTCTACTGTACTCTTGCCCCAATATCAGCTGTTCAGCCTTCATTCAGGTTTCAGTGATTTCTCTCTGTTAAACTGCCCTGGATCAAGTCCTACTAGGCTTCCTACACTTGTTTCACCATTGAATTTGGATGACTTCTTGTTCCCTCGTCCATGGGATTGTTCACACCCACTTCATTTCACCCTCCTCCCCCTCTTCCATGTCCCCCTGAATCATTGGTTCAGCTGTGTCCTCCTCCAGATTGTTGACCCTACCTATCTTATCTAGATACACCTGCAGAGATAATAATATAAACACACACAAAAAAAAGATCGAGCAAAACAAAGCAACAAAAGAAAACAAAACAACAAGAAGAAACTAATGACAATCTGTTAATAGTTCAAGGTCTGTTTCTTAACAGTTAGGAGTGTTTTGTAGTTGCATCTAGTGGGGTGCCATGGCCTGGCCCCGAAGTCTATTTTTCATATTCCCTCAGGACTTTCTTGTTCTGGTTCCTTTGCTGTTGTGTTGCACTCCCTTAATGTTTTGACTCAGTAAAGTGGTGTCCGATCAGGTGCAATCCCTGTACTGTTCTTCCAGTGTTGTCCCCAGTAGGGCTATGGGTCAGTGAGTAATGTCTTGTCTCATAGTAGGGGGACTGCAAGTTTTATGGAAGTAGAAAGCCTTTTCTCTTTCCCTTAGAGGAGCTGGTATTTTTGAATTGCCAACCTTGTAGTTAGCAGGTTGCACAACCATCTAGTGCACCAATGCACAACCACTATGCCCATAGAGCTTGAAATAAAAACACATGGAAAGGATGCTTTATATCTGAAAAGTCTATATTAGCAATCGTTTCATTGCTGTCCAGACCATTCCATATTCTATAAAATTTAGGCTTTCATCCTATACACACATTCATATACTTATTCATAAATAAATAACTGAATATTGACTGCTAATTATATGGAACAGACTGAATTAGACATTCCACTTAGGTGTTACGATAGTTGAATATACACTCTGTTCCATGGAAGGGAGCACCATGCTGAAGGTATCAAGCAAGGAAATATATAATTATGTTGTACTGTGATGATTGTCATTAATTGAAGGTTGTTCTAAAATCTTGATGGTGGGTGGTAAACTCATATGAATTAATTTGGATGCAGGTATAATAAAATATGATTTATGTGTTTATTTCATAGGGAGCTTCTTACCCATGTGTCCTTATGCAAGTTTTCTTTTGGAAATTTTATTTTCAATTGCTCACCAACTTCTAAATGGAATGATAAAATTAGTAAGTAACAGATTCATGCAGCATTAAAATGGAATACTTGATATGCAAAAGTAATTTTTAGCATAATATCATGACTCCTATAGGCTCCTATATGTAAAATTTCATATTTGCATTATTTTATTTACCTGGTAAATGGCTATCATGAAAACAAAATTTCTGCAAATGGTTGTCTGATTGAGAGATACACACACACATACATACATATAGACTAACCATATAGCTCATTCATGTGTGTGATGTGAACTACATGTGGACTTACTATATTCATGAAAAGACTACAGGTGAAAGCATGATACATGGCACTTAGTTTTCTATTGCATACAAAATTTTATCTCTAAGATTTGTTTCTAGTTGGTTAATTGTCTAATTTTGATCCCAGACTCACAAAAAATGTTGACCATAATAATATATTTAAAATATGTATATGCTCTTAACTTATGGATACAAACATCTTTAACTACAATGTAAGCACGAAGAAGAATGCAAATTATTTAATTATCCAGTAACTTGTTTCTCAACCCACGCCACATCTACTGTCATCAAATTGATTCCACTCAAAATTACCCTGTAGGATGAGTAGACTTGTTGAAGCGGGTTTACAAGACTGAAATCTTTATGGACTAGTCATACCTTTCTTCTGACCTCAGGTTCTTCGGACCTGAGGTGCAAACCTTTTGCTTAGTAGCTGAGTGCTCAACAAAGACTCCTTTGTATCTCAACAGCAAAATTAAAATATTCCATCATCAAGAAAAATTAGTTAGATAATCTGATGAGACAAATTCCATGATTAATCCAGAAAGCTGACTATATACAAGGAGCTGCTACCACCCCAGATGGATTCCCCTTCCCCAAGCTATGTATCAAAGTTTTATAACAAAACAACCTTATCACCTTCAAAATACTCTCCATTATGCTGACTGCATTTGTCAAATCTGTGATTCCACTCCTGGAAATATTTTTCAAACACATTTGTTTGGATGACTGACAGCACATTTTTTTTCTTGACCTCTTCTATGTATTTCCGTGGCCCTCTTTAGTCACAGAAACAAAAAGAAACTGCATGGAGTGAGATCAGGCAAGTAAAGTGCATGGGACTAGACAGGCATGCTAACTTTTGCCCTGAAGTGGCGAAAAGCTTTGATGACTTTGTGAGCAGGTATATTGATATGGAGGCAAAATCAGTCCCGTCATCTGCCACAAACCAGGCCTTTTTCTTGTGCACACTGTTCCATGATCTTTTCAGAATCTATAAACAGAAAGCTTGATTAACAGTCTGATCTGGTGGAACGAACACCAAATACACTACGAGTCAACATTTTCAACAGTTCTGGAAGTTGATGGGCATCCAGTAAGAAGTGTGTCATCAGTTGTCATTTCAGTTTTTTTGAAACAAGAAAAGCACTCATTCATTTGAGTTTGTCCCATAGCACTATCCCATAGCAGTTAAGCTGTGCTCAACATCACACAGATTCTGTGGCATTTTTTCTGAAGCAGGAAACAAAATTTCAGAGCTGAATTCCATTCTTTTAAGTCAGTCATCACAAAAAAACGAAGTTTGAACAAAGCTGCTTTTCAAAGAACAAAACAAAAAAATTCACTGTGACCACAGAGAATTGTCCCAAGTGATACCACTGGGTGCACTAACTCAGAGTAAGTTGCTCAGTGCTTGCTTAGAAGAAAAAATGCATACTAAGAATGTCAGCTCATACCAACACATTTTGTATGTGTTTATATATATACAATTATATTATATGAAATGATATAACATGATATAGTATGATGAATTATGATATAATAATATAATCATATAAACCAATTGGGGCAGTCATGTGCTAATGTTAATTTCATGATTGAGAAGTAGGGGTGGTGTTTAGCCTGCTAATCTGGAGATAGCCATTGAGTAGCCAATGAGGCCTCTGGGTGGGGATGACTTTCTCCTGATACGTCTGGGAAATCTCGCAATCTTTTCTTCATGGAGATGAGAAGCTTTCTTCTTAGTTGTTGGGAGTTAGTCTCAGAGACGATGAATCACAGACAAAACAAGATGGCAGTGTCTGAGGAGCTGGAGAAGCCACACAAGTAGGCCCTGATGGAGTCAGACCTCTGAAGCTGGAGAGACCATGAGGAGACTCCTGCCAGCGATGAGTTGCTTCTGCCACCACTGGATGCTGTTGTGAACCCTGAGCCCTGGAAGCGAGGAGCCATGGGGAGACCCCTGCCAGTGCCAGGATTCTGCACCCACTGACCTATGACTTCATGAGTCAGAAGGAGACACTGTAGACTGGTTTCGGACATATGGGCTAATATCAGACTTATGACTTTGAACAGCACTAGGTTGGGATGTTTTCTCAGTGTTCCATTCCTTTTGTATATAAACCCTGTGTCAGTCCAGTGTCATTGACCGCATATGGATATAAGGAAAAGGTTTATATACAAAAGGAATGTAACACTGAGAAGGCATCCCAGCCCAGTCCAGTTCAAAGTCATAAGTCCGAAATTAACCGATATGCTTGAAATCAGTCTATATAGTTTCCTTCTGACTCACGAAGTCACAGGTCAGTGGGTGCAGAATTCTGGTGCTGGCAGGGGTCTCCCCGTGGCTCCTCGCTTCCAGGGCTCAGGGTCCATCAACAGCATGCTACTCCAGCTTCAGAGGTCTGCCTCCATCAGGGCAAAGCCGTGTGATCTCTCCGCCGGCTCCTCTAACTTCTCCGAGGCTGCCATCTTGTCTTTTCCGTAATTCATCATCTCTGAGACTAACTCCCAACAACTGGGAAAGATGGCTTCTCATCTTCACGAGGGAAATATCGCAAGATTTCTCAGAAGTCTCAGGAGAAAGCCATGTCCACACAGAGGCCTCATTGGCTACTTAATGGCTATCTACAGATTAACAGGCCAGACTCCACCCCTACATTTCAATCATAAAATTAACATAAGCACATGACTGCCACAAACGCTTTCCTTATATCTATATGCATGTCTATGAAATTTGTTCCTCTAGTCTATCCAGACTAATACACCAACACAATATATTATATATTATCGATATATTAATTATAGGGTATATATAATGCATCTCTTAGAAAGTTCAATAAAGTCCTCAGGAAGATGATCTTAATATTGAATTACGCAGATTCACTCATTTAATGAAATGTCATAAAAAATATAGTTTAAATGATATACCAGTGGTTCTCAACCATCCTAATGTCATGACCTTTTACTATACTTCCTCATGTGGTGGTGAACCTCCAAGCATAAAATCATTTTATTTTTATTTCTTTTTTTTCATAAAATCATTTTCATTGATACTTCATAGCTGTAATTTTGCTACTGTTGTGAATCAGGTGACCCCTGTCAGAGGGTTGTTTGACGCCCCCCTTCCCAAAGAGGTTGCAATCCAAAGGTTGAGAACTGCTGTGACACATGAAAGAATAAACTTACTCACTTCTAGTCTTCACATTTCTGCTTTAATTTTAAGTCAACAAACTGGGACTTGAATGATTTCAAGATGATCTCTGTAACATTAATGACATTTAGAAAAAAATTATTTCAGAAGAGAGTTTAGCATCCAGAAGAGAATTTGGACCATTTCATGTAGGGTAGAGGCAATCATTCTGGTATGTGCTCTGCTGCATGCTTTTTCTCCCAGTAAACTTTCCTGCAAGAGCTATCAATAGGAGAGATCAAGTTGTTGCTTGCCTGCTGAGTTGGAGAACAGGATATCTTTGCCTTTCTCTCTTGAGTAACCAGCGTCTCTGCACCAGCAGCTTCACCTTGCACCCTAATACATTCAAGTCAAACCTGCCTTTAAAATGCATGAGCCAACCCTCTCTTGCACTGAATTTTTCATTCTTTGATTCCTCATAAGATTGTTACTTCACAACGTAAAAAAAAAAAAAAAAAGGCCTCAAAGCTATGGCTTGAATGTCTAAACTCAAAGGCCCCTGGTGCTAAGTTTGATCTTGAAACTACAAAATCAAAAGCCTTCCAATGTCAGCCACAGATTTTGCCTGGTGCCTTGTAACAATAGACATAAGTAGCAATTAAGTCGAGCAGCCTTTTGACTTTTTCTAGCCAATTTTGAAAAGGATGGTTTTGAGATATGGTATAAAATAATGAAGGAAAAGTATTTTATACAATACACATTTGAGTGAGACCTTTATGAAGGTAAACAAAACCTAAATGCAACCCACTGCCATCCAGTCAATCTCCATGGGTGTCCACTGTGTTAAAAACAAAAGCATGGGGGGAGGAGATAGCATCTGGGGGCTTTAACTGGGAATTGCCTTCAATGTTAGCTTATAAACTGGCAATCACATCAATACAACTTGACTGTGACAAGGTCTGGTCCCTTGATCAGCTCTTTTTCCTTCGGTGCTTTTTTTCCCTCTCTCAGACTGAGAGGTGTAGGAGATCGCTCAGGGAATTGATGACCTGGGGCTGCATCAAGGCAGAGCTTTAATAGGGATCCCACCTTACAGAAATTGTTAAAATCAAATATCACCATTTAATTATTCTAAAACAAGAAAGGGAGTGTTTGGACCCTGTATACATAAATGTGCCTAATTACAATGAGAGAAAATGAGATCAGGCTAAATCGAATATCTGACTCTTTCAAAATTGTCAAACCATTTGGATTATTGAGAAAACTAATTTAAATGTTGTGCTCATTTAAGATGCCTCACAGAAAATGCTTTCTGAGTACAATTTTTAGACAGTTCCCTAAAGCCAACATCAAACAAAGCCACAAAATGTGCATTTCAAAGAAGTAGATGTGCATCTCTCATTTAGTAATTAATCTACATGACATAATTAGTTGAAGATACAAAAAATGAAAGAAACATAAATAGATGTGATGTTGCTATGGGAGTACCACAGATAGGGGATCCCATTGATTCTTTCTTAATACAGATTATAAGACAAGCACAGAGGTAAAATAAAGCAATGAGGAGAAACCTGATTTATATACACATTCTCAAGCCTTTTTACTGAATCCAATGTGGGACATCTTATAATTTTCCTACATGATTAGTTGAAGTAATCAACAGTGTCATATTTCAATTGTAACCAATCAAAAAGCTACATTGAACTACAAGAGAGAAGAACTTGTGAACATTACCATTGTGATTTTTAAAACAGAAAGGAATGCGCAGAATCTCTCTTATTTTGTTTTGTTTCATATCATTTTAATTTTATGTCTTTCTAAAAAATGATTTGAAGTAATTGACAAAGATTTGGACAAAGCAAACAAGAGTAAGTATGAACCCACAATGAAACTAGTGCTCAAAATACATAGCATACATTTTTTTAATTAAAAATTGTTTAATTGGGGGCTCGTACATAGTCTTTCACAATACATAAATAATGAAACTGTGCCAAGCACCTCCACATGTTTGTTGCTGTCATCATTCTCCAAACATCCGCCTTTCCCCTGGAGCCCTTTATTTGGCTTTTCCATCCTTTCCCCTCTTCCCCTGCTCTCCCTTCCCCACCAACCCTCAATACTTTATAAATTATTATTGTTCTCTCATATCTCACACTGCCCGACCTCTCCTCCAACCTACTCCCCTGATGCCTGTCCTTCAAATAAGATCCTATGTGTATATCCTTGCTGTTGGTTCCATCTCTCTACCCCATCCTCTCTCTTCTCTTCTAGAAGCTCCAATCTAACCACTGGCCTGCAGGGGCTCATGCATCCTGGTCTCCCCATATCTCCAGCTCCCCTCTCCTCCAGTGTACCTCCTCCAGTCCATCTGGACTTGTAAGGTAGAGTTGGGACCATGATAGTTGGGGGGAGGAAGACTTCAGGAACTAGAAGAAACTTGTATGCATCATCGCTGCCCTGTTGCACCTTGACTGGTCTGTCTCCTCCCCGTGACTCCCCTGTAAAGGGGTGACAAATTACCCACCAGTGGGCCTTAGGTCTCCACCCAACTCTCCCCCTCATTCATAATGATATGATTCTTGTTCTTTGATGTTCAAGACCTGCTCCCTTCGACCTCTCTTGATCACACAACTTCCATGTGGACTTTGCTGTTTCTGGGCTGAATGGTAACTCATTTATCTTCAAGTCTTTGAGACTACAGATATTCAATCATTTGGTAGCTGAGCACCATCGTTTCTTCTACTCTGTTTGCCTCTGTATCCATTTGGCTTCAGCGATCGTATCGGGAGTCAATTGGTCCATTGATTTTGATTTTTGTTCTTTGATACCTGATACCTGAGTTCTTCAGCACCTCATGATCGCACAGGCAAGTGAGCTTCTTTTATGGTGGGTTTTGTTGCTCCTGAGCTAGATGACTGCTTGTTTAAACTCAAGCCTTTAAGACCCCAGATGCTTTAACTTTTAATAACTGGGCACCATCAGCTTTCTTCACCAGTCTTGCTCATGCACCCATATGTCCTCAGCAGGCACCTTGGGGATGTGTGCACACAGTGATATATGTGCCCCCAACCTTCCCCCCCCCCCATTTGATGTCTCTTGCCTAGACCTTTCACCACCTTGTTGCCACGTTGGCTGTTGTGCTTCTTCTGTGTGGGTGTGGTCTCTTCTCGGGTCTATTGTTTATCTTCCGGCTTTTAAAACTCCAGACAATATATCCTTTGATAGCTGGGCACCATCAGCTTTCTTCGCCACATTTGTTTATGCACCCATTTTACTTCAGTGATCGTGTTGGGCCAGTGAGCCTCGAGGAATGCCAGATTCATAGAACAATGTGATCTTGCATCAAGGGAGCACCTGGGTGAGAGCCCAAGATCCACTTGCTACCCTTGTATTTGACCTATAGATATGTTCTTAAATTTGTTTCCTCCTTATAATAGATCATTGTACTATGTATGAACATACCTATGTTTCAACCTCTGCAAGTGCCCTTTGCCTTCTAGCACTTTCCTCTATTTCCTTCCACCTTCCTCCTGTCCCACCATCATGCTCCACCTTCATTGACATTTCAGTGCTTCCTCACAGATTCATTGTCCTTGCTTAACTTGTACCAGACTCCCCACACCCTCCTTTCCATAGACTCTGGACCATTTGTTTCTCTCCCTGTTCACACGCCTGTCCATGCCCCCTTTCCTCCCCTCTCACATGCCCTCCAGGAACCATTGGGCCGAAAGGATTTATTCTTTACTCCTGATTCTGACCAGGTGTGCTCCCTTCTTGATTCGGTTCAATTTTGGGGGGGTATCAGTCCACATTGATTCCCCACCATGTCTGCTTCAGTAGGGAGCCAGTGTGACCCATCCTGTTGTTGTTTGCCCAGACCTTTCTGTGACCCATTAGGTCCCCAGAGGGGTGTAGTCCTCTGAGCATCATATGTTGGCTTGGGGACTGGACAAGCTCTCTTCCGCTTCCTCCCTTCTTGTCTTTGTCCCTGTAGGTGTGGCTTTCTGGCCCCTTTCCCAGCCTGTTCTCTGCCATGCCCACTCTAGGAATGGGGTCAATGTGAATCTGGTTGTGTCCGGCTCTGTAGCTCCCAGGGGGGGAGTACTGATCTTGTCTCCACAGAAACTCCACAGGAGTGGGCAAGCAGTTCCTACCACGAAGCACCCAACCATGAGAACAGCGTGGATGCACGGAAGGATGCAATAAAAGAGAGGGCATACCTTTTTATGGAACTTCACAGCTGAGTATAAGATTTAAATCTTAGCTTTCTTATTTTTTAAAAATCATTTTATTGGAGGCTCCAACAGCCCTTTTCACAATGCCCACATCCATCCATTGTGTCAAGCACTTTTTCACACATACTGCCATCATTTTCAAAACATTTTCTTTCTACTTAATTCCTTGGTAACAGTTTCTCATTTATTTCCCTCCCTCTTCCACCCTCCACCCTTCATGAACCCTTGAAAATTTAAAAATCATCATTAATTTTCCATGTCTTACACTGACCACTGTATCCTTTCTAACCATTTTTGGTTGTCTGTCCCCTGGGAGAGGGTTATATGTAGAACATTGAGATTAGTTCCCAATTTCTCTCTCACCTTCCCTTTCTCCTTCTAGTATCATAACTCTCATTATTGGTCCTGAGGGGGTTATCTGTCCTGAATTCCCTGTGTCTCCAGCTCCTATCTGAATCTATGTACATGCTCTGGTTCAGCTGGATTAGTAAGGTAGAATTGGGGTCATGATAGTGGGGAGGTAGAGGAAGCATTAAACAACTAGAGGAAATTAGTGTGTTTCATTGGTGTTATAATTCACCGTCTTGTCTTTTCCTTGTGACCCTTCTGTAAGGGGTTGCCCAATTGTCTACAGATGGACTTTGGGTCTTCACTCTGCACTCCCCCTTGTTCACGTTGCTACATTTTTTTGTTGTTGTTCTGGGCATTTGATGTCTAATACCTGTTGCCATCCACACCTCCGGATCACAGGAGGAAGCACAGTCTGGTGTGCTTCCTCCATGTGGTCTTTGTGGCTTCTTAGCTAGATGATAGCTTGTTTATTGTTAAGCCTTTAAGACCACAGGTGCTATATTTTTTGATAACCAGGAATCATCAGCTTTCTTCACCACATTTGTTATGCACCCACTTTCTCATCAGTGATCGTGTCAGGAAGATGAGCATCATGGCATGCCAGGTTATGAGAATAAGGTGTTCTTGTGCGCAGGGAGAACTTCAGTAGAGGACCAATTTCCACCTGTTACCATGATACCTAACATATAAAAATATATACTTATATCTATTTCCCTATCAGTATGTATAAATATATTTACATATGCACATGCCTTAATTAGACTTCTATAAATCTCCATTTGCCTCCTATTTGTTTCCTCTATTTCTTTTTACTTTCCTCCTGTCCCATTATCATGTATTTGGCCTCATTCAGATTTCAGTAATTCCTCTCAGTTACATTACCCTTGATCAAGCCCCACTAGGAATACTACACCTTCCTCACCATTGATTTTAGAATCTCGGCTTTTTATGGAGAACAGAGAGATCATATACAAGAGTCACAGGAAAACTATAAATCTTTCAGATTCAAAATATAAAAGTAACTATAGTTGGTAGGTAAAAATATGACAAGAGTTTCAATAAAAGCTTTAGAGTAGACAAAGCAATAGATTTCATTAAGGTGTGTTTATAGTTTCCTTCATGACACATAATAATAAGTAAAAATGAAATTCAGTGAAAATAATTCCTTGAAATTTGTCTATGGATAAATTATAAACTCTCTAGAAGAGTTAATACCCTTTATATCCCTTACATGTCTGTTCAAAGTAATGCTTTCTCTCTCCTTCTTTCCTCTCTGCTGAATCTCTAAAGCCTGCAGGGCCACTGAATTTGAATTTGGATTATATAGGGTATAACAAGTATGGTATTTAAGAGCAAAACTGACATTCTGGGAAAAAATGAGGGATCTGACAAGGTCGCAGTCTGAGTGATTGCCATCACTGAATTACCCAAGGAAGTATAAAATTTGGTACCGATTCGCCTTCTATCCTAAATCTGGCTTGTATAAAATAACTGCAGCTGAAGAGGATTGGAAATGTACATGTTAAAATTTGAATGACATGATTCAGAAAAGGTTATGATTATGTTAAATCAATTGCAAAATAAACTCCTGTTCATATTTTAATAGACATGCAATGGAAGAGGAAAAGAGAGATATACAAACCAGAAAGTACGGATGTGACTTGGACCTACAAACCTAAAGCCAAGAGTGAGCTCATGTGTGTGAAATATCCTCAAATCAATAAGAAGAGGTGCTTAAATCTATAAACCTTCCCCTCTCTTGTCAAAGAGCTCATGGTTTAGAGAAGATAGTGACCAAGCAATAAATGAAGAGGCGAACCAGGATTCTCAAATCTTGTGTTTCATCCCTCTTCTCTGGAAAGAACTTAAATTTTCAATTTAAGTACAATGGATAAGATAAACATTATAAAAAAAAGAATTAATGCTCTGAAAATTGAGATGGTGGTAATTTACTACCTGGAAAATGTTAATGTCTTCAAATTTTGAGGTTCTGACATGTTATTGCAAGAATGTATAAGACTCAGCACAAACTTACAGAGAATAAAAGGGCAAAACTTCCAATTTCAAGAATTGAAAAAAACTATGGATTTACAAACTTCATGTTGATTTCTAATAAAATCATAGCCAATAAATTGAAACTTACCTTTTTTAAATTAACTTATGAAAGGATTCATTGATAGTTATCAAGGAACTAAGCTTATTTATATTTCCCATGAAGCAACAATTCAGAAGTCATCTTTAGATCTTATTCATCTTCATGTCAGCACTGCGTGCTGAAAAGATAAAGAAATCGTGGTGTAATCTAAGGACTAGTTTCCTTAAATTTATGGGCTCATGGCTCTAGTGGTAACATTTAGTGTACCTAAACCCCCAAAGTCACATGGATCAATAATGCAATGGACATTTTACAATGTTTCTGAGAGGTCTAAGTCCATATCTATGTATCAGTGATTTACATGTAGACAATGAAAGAATGCTTATGAAATGTGTAGTTAGGACCAATCTGGAAGAGATGACAAAATCAGGGAAGAGGAACTGGCATGGTTGATTCTTCCTAGAGTGGGGGTGCGTCTGGGCACTTCTGAGTTTGGGGAGCAAAGTTTGCTGAATATGGAGTTTAAACCACAGGGTTGAAGCTTATATCAGAGTGATATGTCCTTTAGGGTACTGATTAGCAGATTTGACAGACTTTTGTAAATATGACCTGATCAATGAGTCAATCTTGAATATTTCTCACTGGCATAATTCATAACTCTTGTAATAAATCTTCCACTCTTTTATTGCGTAAGTGAGTTAGTTGCCACCATTATCAAGGATATTAAAACCCATAATGGTAAAACAGAGAACATTAGGGCAAAGCAGATGCCCAGAAGGAAAATATCTCATAGTCCTGCAATGGAGGGTAGAGTGGCATCATTCTGCCATTCTCAAACCCACTGGGGTTAAAACAGCACCAGTAATCATAACCCAGATAAAAGAATGAAATTAAAGAGAGAGAACTTGGAGAAGGTTGACTAGATGAAAATGGAACATTGCACCAAAAATGCCAATAATGAATATCCCTGAAAAAGAAAAATCAAAACCTTAATAATTTTAAAGTGATGTGTAAGTTAATACGCTTGGCTGCTATGGAAATAGTAGTCACTGTGAATCCCAGAGCCCAGAGGCTCCTCTAAAGAAGCCAAGGTTTCTGGTCAGTGCTGTCAGTTGTTCTGCCTTGCAGAAGATATTCAGTTCTGCTTCAGATATATTGAATAAGAGTATCCGAGGACCTTCTGAAACTGTGGAATATGGTTCTATATATCGGGCATGGAAAGAAAACATTCTCAGGAGAGATCAACTCAGAATGGACTAGCACAAAGTTCGTTTGGAAACTGCCACTCCTATGCTGACAAACAGAAAGTCTTTACACGTTGACATTAACTAAAAAGGAGGAGCCAATACCAGGGGCTTAAGTGAAAAGAAAATGTTTTGAGAATGATGACGACATCAAATGTTCAAATGTGCTTTGCATGCAATGTCTGTATGGATGGATTGCGCTAAGAGTTGCATGAGCCCCATAAAAAGATTTTTTAAAAAGTAATTGACTGCATAATTGGTTATAATTTGAGAATTGTCATCAGAAATACTATAGCTGGACTAAAGGAGAAAATGATAAGACATTTCTGATACCCCTTTCTTGTCTTTTTCCCACCCTATTCTTTTACACTAATTCCCCATAATAAATAGGTATGTGTAGCAGTAAATGTTTGGGTTCAAAATCCAAAAGAGAGAGAATCACTCATGGCTAAATGCACCTCTCATCTCCTCACCCCACCCCACCACCAAAACGCAAAAGACTGCAGCTGTTTTGTTATGAAAATACTCTATAACACTGCTGGCTGCCTTAAAAAAAATCAAAACCCTGTATCGTGGAGTTACTTCAGATTCATCGTGACTCTGGGATGAGTTGCTAAGACTGTAATGCTAGGGGAGTTGAGCTCCTGTCTTCCCTCCCTGGGAGCGCAGCTCTGCTGGGGGGTTCCCATTAGTGCTTTACATCCCAACGTGCAATCCATTATCCCACGGGGGCTCCCTGTACTGTCTAAACGGCAGATCATAGATAAACAAAAAGCAGCAACCAAAAAGCTCCTGAACAATACAGCAAGACATGATTTAAAGTTTCATTTTAATTTTATTGTTTATTTTCTTCCCCCGTTGTCATCCTTTATGGTTTAATTTTAGTGTCTACTACCCATCTTAAGGAAAGAGCCTGATACTTCCAGAGATATTTAACAAGCATGTTAGATATTCAAAATAATAATTTGAAATGTCTTTACATTTTTCTGCAGTAAATTGTAAACTCAGAATACAATGAGGGGTGGGGGGACACCTTACATAACTTTTCTTTGCCTTTCACGAAGTTAGAAAAAAAACAAAACTGAGTTTTAAATGACCAGATCAAAATATCTAAAATTATAGAGAGACATATAAAATCACAGTATAGGAATGGCTACCTTTAGAAACACACACACACACACACACACACACACACTCCTCAAGAAACATGGATCCAACACTATAATCTGGTCTCGCAACTAGCAATGAGCTGTTTTTCAGGAGGGAGTCTCAAAGATATGGCTATTCAGATGAAAAGGGCCTCTACACTTCTATATTTTTAACTGTCTCATTTTTCTGTGAAAGAGTTCTGCTTTTCCTTTGACAGCAGAGCATCCTGTGTTGCCTAGGAAACGTAATAGTTAAATGCAATAGCAATAGCTAAGTTCAAGATCAATAAACCCTTCAGATAAAACAGTAGAGATGTTGGGGGTACTTGGGTCAGGTGGTCCTTTATAGGCAAGGAATAAATTATCTTCTTATCAATTCAACAGATTAATTATTCCACAGGAACTTTTTGAGATACAAACGGCTCTTCAAATCAGCTCATTCCCTTTTGGCTCTCAATTGAAAATTGCATTTCCACCCATGTATACCGAATCAGAGTCTAGAGTTTAGCATGATCTTCTTTAAGATGTATACATAGAAATCATGCATAGCATACCCTCATAAGAATCATTGAATAAATGTAAACAGAGGAGCCATGTATATATAATAATCACCTGGGATGATCTGACAGTGCAGATTCTGAGCTAGTATCTGGTATTGACAATGGGAATTCTCAGCAAACATTTGAACCAGAATGAAACAAGTCAAAACCCTATATATAAGCAATCTATTCTGTGTAAAGTGTTTCTCTCATTTCATACAGTTCACTACAATTTCTGTTTTACAGGACAGTGAAATCTAAAGCATCAGCATCTGTCAAATGTTTATGAACATCAGCCAGGGAAATCAGATATCAAATCAGGGTTAATAATAAGGAGAGCAAATTATTTATATTTGATATATTGTTAGTTTTTTGTT